>CM072864.1:6590000-6765000 GCA_036937835.1 Pampus argenteus | reverse complement strand
TCCACTTATAGGGTATCTTTTTATCTTCTGTGATGTAGAACGGCTCCTGGATGAAAGACCTTTGTCTTTAAAACTCAAAAATACTCAATTTGACTTCAAAAGAGACATAAAGACAAACCCTCCTCGTCTCCTTACCTTGATCACCCTGGCCAGTCCGAAGTCAGCCACCTTACAGATGTAGTGTTCCCCCACCAGGACGTTTCGAGCCGCTAAATCTCGGTGGATGCTGTTCTGCTCCTCCAAGTATGACATCCCATCAGCCACCTGGGCAGCCATGTCAATGAGTGACACCACGTCTTGAAGCTGCCCCTCTGGATCTGACACATTAAAAAACACAAAGAGACCCCTTAACATACAACTGTAGATCAAGCTTACAAGTCTGTAACCTTGAACGGTACAATATTAACAATGTCTTAATGCTTAAAGATGCTAAAGCCACTGATGAAGCTGACTGCATAATGTCATGATGAGTCTGAAGTCATGCTCAGTGAGCCTGTAGCGACACACAGCGGTGCTTTCAACTAAATGTTAATGTCATCTGGTGACAATGCTAATAATGCTAATGCTAATGTGTGTCATGTTTTGGTTTGGTTTTTTTGCAGAAAGTAACCACTATTTAAATTGCAAATCAGAATAATTGGTGAACAAACCTGACATTCTCCTGGATTGAAACGCTTACTGAGACTTAATAACACGCCATAACAGGCAAGTTACCAACCAGCAAAAGAGCACAAGAGGTTTACCTCTGAGGAATTTAAGCAAGCTGCCTTTCTCCATCAGCTCAGTGATGATGTAGTACGGCGCTGAAACTGTGCAGACAGCGAACAGAGAGATGAGGTGACGATGACGGAGCTTTTTCAAGATCTGAACTTCTCTGTGAAATTCCTGGTGGTTCAACTCTGAATCTGTAGAGAAAGGAAGAGCGACAGAAGAGGAACAGGGGAGGGAGATATGGAGAGAAACATGGAGATCTTGATCTTGAGGATTTGCTGCTTTTCTTTGGTTTATATCAATATAAACTGAATATGTTTGTTTGATTAGTCTTTCTATTAATCATAATATTGATTTCATCTGATATTGCCAGTTCGTAATTGATCTTCCTGTGTCAGGGAGGGGGTTGGTTTCAGCTGTTGCTCGGCTACAGCTTCTCCGTCGTGTCGGAGTTGTAACCTTATATATTTGTTATTTTCAACAGGTCTCAACAGTTGAATTTCAGCATTCAATGTTTTGACCGCTGATACTTGGCAATGATAAGATACAGAAACCACTTTGCTTCTTGTTTAGAGGAAGACTTCAGTCATTATTACTGCCATTTAATGAGTCATCAGGTAACTGAACTACTTGACTGACTGCAGCTTTAGTGGCTTCGCTTCATACTTCTATAATTGCATTGCACACCTGTCACTTAACCCTAAAACCAGCTGATTTCCCGAATGGAAATTCTTCATGTAACAATGTCGCTCATGTTGCCAATGATGGTATCTGAGGTATCCATGACACATCTAGAAATGTGTGTCTTTGTCTTTTACTGATTAAACAACACTCACATATAATATAAACATCTAAATGTATAAACTTTATAAAAATTTATGGCAGAGCTGTTGTATTGGGTTTTCAGCATTTAGAAAAGTCACAATTAACTTGTTTGGAAGTAAATCTTGTCTATAAATTGTCAAAAATGAACATCACAATTTCCCAGAACCCAAGAAAAAATTCTTCAAATTGTTTTGTCTGACTTTCCAAAATATATATAATATATTGAGTTATGAAAACTGAGGTGATGAAATACCACTTTTGATGATCTTAATGGCGACATTAATATTTTTTTTCCAGAGTCCCCGGTGGACAACAGAGAAGTAACCGCTGCCCAGCTCCTCCTGCAGGGTAAATTCATCTTTGGGGAGTTCCCAGTCATCCTCTGTAAAATTTGGATCTGTTTTGGGCCTTTTCTGATGGAAGAAACACCAACACATAAATACACTTTTATAGCCACACTTCTAGTTTTCATATAACAAGTAATAAGAGGAACAAAGAAGAAGCTAAATAGATAGAAACACCACGGATGCAGCCTGTCCTACCCTCTTGCACGGGCTTCCCAGTCTGCCCGTGTCGCTGAGGCCGTTGGCACAGTAGTGCTCCACCAGGTCGATCAGAGAGCTGAACTCACAGTTGTGCTCCACGTAGAAATTATTCTCGCCTGCTTGGAGGATCTTAAAATGCTTCACCCGATTGCTTGATCTCACTGCAGAAAGAGTCAGAAACAAGAGGGCACTCCTGTGAGCAATTATACGGGTCATATAAAACAGATTCTTGTAAGATCTCGTGTAACTGAGATCTACTACTATAGTCACTGTGATGTTACCGTTACTGTTGAATGAAAGGCAGGTTGGAGAGCAGACAGATTTCTCTTCAAGCCAATGTTTTGCATTCTGTTATTGTTTTAAGTCAACTGGGCTGAATAGAAGGGATACATAAATAGTGACATTTCCTGTGGTTACGCTCGTGCTGTTGCTCTTTACAAGGGCATCGGTTAAATGTCTTGAGACTGGTAACACAAAGACGGGTAATGAGAAGGAAGAAAGATCTGTTTATATAAGATAGCTACCTACACACACGCCCGACAGTGTCAGTGGGAGTGTGTCAGCTCATCCTATGACTGAACTCAGAAAGTTGGGCTGCCTCTTAAACGTTGATGATTTATATAGTCAAGAAGAAGCCCCTTGCATCTTTTTTACCGTATACGTCCTGCACTATTTTAGAACTGAAGTGAAACTCTCTCTTCCCTCACCGACATCATACCACTCATCCTATTTTTTTATTTTTTATTTTTTTTTACTTCTTTCATCACCCCTCCCTTCTCGTCTTGCCTGAAAGGACGTATCCAACGTTGTCTTTCACACTGCAGCGGATGAGGAAAGCTCCCTGGCCGTTTTCTGGTCCCAACAGGTGGCTTTGTGCCTCAAAGCGGTTCATAATACCGAAATACCATCTGGATCGAGACAGCAAAAACATAAACCAGAGTAATTATTAGGAATCAGTTGCATGGTTTTTGAATTTCAAATCTGTGGGAATCAATAATCTGACATATTGTATAAATAGAAGATATATATATTGGGATTAGAAATAAATTCTTATATGACACCGTTGGAATAATCTCAGATTTACACAATATTAGTCAGTCAATATTATATTATATACACAATTTGAAATGCATTTTTTCACTTTTGTCTTTTTTGGTTGCAGTTTTGAATCGTACTAAACTTATAGTAGGATTAATCACAGTTAGTTATGTTGTTGTTGAGTTTATTCATTTTCATATGACAACCTTCTGGGAGAAGGAACACGTCACCCAGTGTATCGCTGCGACTCACTGACGTGGTTTTGACTCTACACATGAGATTTGTTGAAAAATATATAAAAATCACTGACCTCATCCTTTAATTGTGAGGATTTGCTGCTTTTTATTACCTTAGCTCATAATGCACTGAATATCTGTTAGATTTTGGTCAGAAAAATTTGAGGACTTGATCTTTAGGAAAATGTGTCCATTTCTGAATCTATGAATCAACAAAACTGTTATTTCAACTAATCTGTTTGCTATTAGATTACAGTGTCTGAGGTGAGTAACTGGATGGCAAATTATACAGAAAATAACAATTATATAATATAACTAAAAACTGTAAAAACGGCCTAACTCTATAATTCATTTCAGCTTTCCAGCACCAGCTGACATGTTGGAATAACCACATGTTACCCACTTCCCATTCTGTTGAAGCAATAAACAGAGTCAAAACAAGAAGTGCTGAGGCTGCCTGTGACACTGTTTGTGTCTCAGTTTCACACAGAAATGGGACTGGCATTATGAGAAGGTGTTACTGACATTTCTTATAGCATCACTTGGAGCATAGTTCAGTAACAACTCATCTTTGTATGAGTGTTTTGATGTGAGCATATGTGTGTATTAGATGATTGTTTTAAGTACTGGTTATCTAGACCAGTCGTTTCAGGGGATCCCCGGAAAAATGGGGAATAGTTTATTTTCACCATTTCATTTCAGTGTAAGAGTGACTATTCTGATCAGAGGTTTCACTTCCTTCCTAATTCAACAACCAAATTCTTTTCATATGAGTGTCTGTGATCGAATGTTTTTTCTTGACATAAAAAAATGTTTGAGAACGATTTAGACCATTTATGTTATTATAAGTTAATATAAATGTATTATCTCTGCTCCCTTCCCATCAATGGAATATATATTATGTTGATGTTGCAAATTATAGTTTATATAGTCTGTGATATAAACTTTTGTCTGTGTTCATTGATTGTTGAATAGCAGCAGAGAGTGGCAGGTTATTGGCAGGTTATGGAAATGTCCTGGCACTCTACATAAACACATTTCATTTGTGAGGACTAGCGGAGCAATGACCAACATACATACATATATATATATATTGGTTATATGAGATGGCTAAATGGCATTCAAATTACATTTTGGTGAAATAAAGCCATCATA
The DNA here is from genome assembly GCA_036937835.1 of Pampus argenteus. Classification (NCBI taxonomy): domain Eukaryota; kingdom Metazoa; phylum Chordata; class Actinopteri; order Scombriformes; family Stromateidae; genus Pampus; species Pampus argenteus. The sequence continues at coordinate 6,760,490 of CM072864.1, read as the reverse complement.
AAAGGGGTCATTAAATAATAGAGTGACTAGTGACATCGACTATCAAACCAAGAAAAACGTTGAGGAAAAAAAACAAACACACATATGACAAACATATGGAAAAACAAATAAAACTGTGAATATATTAACAATATGCACCTCAGTGGAAAAACAACACTGTGACATTGCTGCTTTACAATATGATCCAACCTGGCCAAAGTCCATCAGTTGTAAACCAGCCTGATAGTTGACATATGTAATATAATAAAGTGTTTATTAGATGGATCCACAAACTGAAGAATTGTGTGTTATTTATCAGAGCTAATGTTTCCTCCCAAGGTCCTGCAATACTGAGGAAGACTGTCTTTAAACTATCTATGCCATTAGATAAGGGAAAAGTAAAAAGTTTAAGTCCAAATCAGAAGTGTTGACCTCCTTTTTCTAATGTAATAAAACAGACATGTCCTTGGTAGTTTTGGACTTGATAAGAACCTCACTGTGTGTGTGTGTGTGTGTGTGTGTGTGTGTGTGACACACATTTTTAACCAACAGAGTGGGGTAATTTTTGTTAAGTGACGACATTTTGGCCAGTCCTCACTTCTTCAAAGGGCTGTTTGAGTGTTAAGACTTGATTGGTGTGTGTTTTTGCAACAGTGATAGCTTTTAATACAAATGTGAACATAATCAAATAAGGGACAATTATTCCAGATAAAGCTTAGATAAGCATATCCCCAACAAGATGATTCATGTGGCTGGAGTTGGAGGTAAAGCACAGCACATGCACAACTTCATTCAAGTGTTAGAAAACAGTGGAAAATGCACATTATTAAACCCAAAGATGTTGATATTTGAGACGCTGGTGGAACATTTACTTTATGATTAATCAATCAATGTATGTATGTATGTATGTATGTATGTATGTATGTATGTATGTATGTATGTATGTATGTATGTATGTGTATATGTATTTATACCACTCACGGTTCCATCTCCAGGGACTCAGCCCTCGCCAGGTAGTTACTGGGTACGACCCCGACCCCCAGTACGCGTCCGTTCTTGTCGATCTTCCGTGCGCTCCACCATCCTCCATTGCGGCTGATAATACTGAACAGTTCCCCCTCCTGGAACGACAGCTCGTCTGAATGCCGGGACTCAAAGTGCCACAGCGCCGTGTAGATAGACCCGCTCTCGGCCGCTCTGCCGGCGGCTCTCCCCTGCGTCGACGGCGCCGAGCTCGGTGCGCTTGGCTCATCGGCGCAGTCAAAGCCGCTATCTCTTCCTTCTTTTCTTTCAGGAGAAGCGTTTTTGTCTCTGAAAATCCTCTGCCATAGTGCTTCCAGACATGGGCAAGCTTTCCGCAGACACTCACCCATAGATGACTATGAACGGTCCCCGTTTAAGAGCCGTCTTCCTCTCTTCAGCCTCTGTGCGCGTCAACTCAGCCACCGACTACACCTGTCGGACAGGTAAGGTGGATTAGGCGCTAGGAATTCCCGGAATGCCTTGAAGGAAAGCTGCCGGTGCAGAGCTCGTCCTGTTGAGGGATATCTGCCTGCAGCGTCAGAGCACTGACACCTACTTCCTCCTGCCAGGCAATAATAAAACGTTTACCGCGCCTGGGACTTGAAAGATGTGTCATCAATCTCACAGCAAATGTAATTAATATTGTTCAATATAGATGTGGCTGCTATGCATACATATATGCTATATACTTTTTTTTTTTGCAGTGGAAAGCAACTTAAAGTTCACCTCCACTCATGTTCTTACAGTTGGATGTGCAGATTGATGTATGTGCATGTGAGTTTACCTGCTGAAGGAGGAAAGGTGTGTACCCAGCTAATCACAAATCTTTGCATATTCATACATTTTTCATACACCAGGAAGAATGAGTAGGTGCAATTTTAGGGATTTTTAACAAAGTCCTTGAACTTTTTTTGTGCCAAAAACACATTTTTATATCTTAAAACATGATCTAAGGAGATCTTTCAGTATTTACCAAAGTACTATAAGTTTGAGGTACTTGTACTTTGAGAATTTCACATTTTATGCAACTTTGACTTTAGCTGTTTTAACAGCTATAGCCACTAACTACTTTTCTGATCAATACTTTCAGACTAGCCATCAGTATAAATTGTTCAAATTAGCTTCCTTGGCTTACTCGTGCACATCAGTGGATCAGTCTTAGTATTATAATAATACATATAAGATAAATATATAACTCTAAATAGGGGTCATTTTATTACTATTAGATGGAGAAGCTGAAGCCAGCAGCATCCAGTCAGCCGGAAAAGTCATTTCTGTTCTGCACACCACACATCTGATAAGAAACATGTATACTGTTGGATTATGTCCAGTTACACTTCCTTTATCACCTGGAATATTTGCTCGGAGTGTATTCACTTCAAGTATATTTATTTAAAGTTTATTGCTCGTCTCACTTTTAACAAGTTACAGTCCACATTGTCACATTATAGTGTGACAAACCTTGTAACGGCACCAACACGACTAAAACAACAAGTTTTTACATGCATTTGGAGACTTATTAACATGTACTCGTAGAATAGAGAAACGTCTCAGCAGTGGCTTTGCAGCACCTGTCAAAAAGCGTTGATTTTATTGGGTCATTTTTTAGAAAATCTGACATAAAAGAAAAATAATCCATAACCAACATTGTGAAAAGGAAATGTAGATTATAGATGTTTGTGTTTTGTTCTAGTTTTTAATATTGTCCCTAAATCCCCAAACAAAAACATCACTAGTGAGCAACGAGAAAAGTTTGTAAATTGGATACAAAATTAGAAATTGTATTTTAAATTGCCTGTTATATAGAAAATCCAAGCCTGCAAAACCTCTGATATACTGTAGTCTTTAAAAAAAATTTAAACAAAACAAAACAAAGGATTTTCAGAAGACTTGGCACAATAATTAATGCAACTTATTTATATTCTTGTTTGACATGTTCGATTCCCGGAAAGGTTTTATTCCTGAATCACTAGCAGGACCACTCAGTCATCTGGTAGCAACACAATTGCATAGAAATAGAAAAAAATTAAAAATCATTTGTCAATCAGTGGATTGACAACAGGGGTTTAATATATATACACTTGTTGAAATGTGCGGTGCTGTGAGGTACCCAGGATCAAACTCTACATTTCATCTCACATTCCTATTTAGGGAAGTAAGTAGGATGGTCTGTAAACATATGACGCGGACAGTGGGGTTAATCAGTAATCAGAAGCACAGACACATTTCAAAACATACTTAAAATACTTTATTCTTTGCACTACTGATGTTTGGTACCTGATGGCACTCAGCCTAAAACTCATTCTCGCCATTTGGTGATTATGGCTCAAGTTTCCTGAACTTGGCGTTGTCTGCCGTAAATGTCATGCATAAAAGACCAAAGTTGCATTGTTCTCAAATTGCATTGCGTTGCAACATTGTTGTACAATTTTGTGGTGCAGAAATCCCACTCCCCTCCCTCGCTAAAAAAAAAAAAAAAAAAGTATTCGTCTGGATATGGCTCATTTATTGTGCAGGCCTCAGTGTTCTTCATTTTTGTAGTTTTGTAAAGTCTATATTTTGTAGTTTAGTGTGTGTGTACAGCGTATGTAGTGTAAACATAGGCACTCTAGTTGTAATCGGCCATTATCGTGAGCCAATAGAAGAGCTTTAATAACTTAAGGCCTGTACACATGGCACTGTGGCCCACTGGCCTTTCAAGCACTGGTCCAGCTACCAAAATAAATTAAACCACAGGAGGATAAAAACACAATTCCCACATTATTATTATAGAGAAACTGGTCTCAACTCTTCTGAAAAACCCCGTAACAGAAGGCAGGCTGAAAAACATACGTTATGCTCGTGGGAACAGTGAACAGCCATGCTAAGTGCTGCATGAGGCCAGAAAACACCAAACGGATGAAAACTTTAGATATTTACAACTAGTAAATAATGCAAACTTTGTCCTGAGGGTGGCACCAGAAATGAAGGATACTTAGTCACATAAATCAAAAGGACATTTCAGGCTCAGCTCGGCTCAGATTTTTGTTAGCCTCAGCTGTGCTTTGAGCTCAGTGCTGACATGCATGTTGGAATAATAAACCGCTAAAGCTTAGCATGTATGCCAATTAGATACCGACTGCAAGCATGTTGATATCCATTCAGCAAGTCTACACGCTTCTTAATATTAAAGGATAGGTGCAGGTTTCTTCAATAAAATGTTAATTAGCCGTACATACGATATAGGAGTTCTTGGTCACTAAAAATTCTTCCTCCCCATACGTGACCTGTGAAGTGATTTCTAATCAATACTACTCTGGTTCTAGACGTTTGAATCATAGTATTGATTAGTTTTGGCAGAAAAAAAAAAATATATATATATCCACAATCACTTGCTCGATGATATTTATGAGGCATCAGCTGTTTGGATCAAGCAGAAACGTTTGCAGCATGTTGGGAAGGGATGAGGCCATGAGCAGTATAAAGAGGAAGAATGATTACAATGAACAATTACTCTGTCAACGTACATGGCATGAAAGATCCTTCACCCTCAGTACAGCTGAAGCTGATGGGAATTTGTTCATTATTTCATGTAAGATTATACCTCAGAAACTAAAGTGTTGGTCAGGAGGAAGTTGTGTCTTGGTGATGGTGCTAGATGGAGTCAGGATCACCGTAGTCATTGGGATTCACCCTATATAAGAACATGAATTGCCAGGCCGGTAGCGTGGCTAAAATACTGGCAAGCCCTTAATTATTGCACATAACCACAATTTTAGTACTGGCTTTGCAGTCAAAATCCTCACCTGTGATTTCATAACATTTCAAAAGTGTGCATAACACAGACATGGCACATACAGAAGTAATAAAATATTATTTAGAAAACACAAAAAGGGTATAAAATTAAAAACAGTTGGTGCTGTGAATGTGCCGAGGGTTTATTTTCGGTAGGAGTGTATTTACACACCTTTCTCGGGTTATTTTCTTACCTCATTCATTAGTCCACCTTATTCCACATTATTTCCTCTAACGGAGTAAACATTTAACTCCTGTTTGTCCTCACCTGTTGCCTCTCTGTCCTTTTAACACTATTGTGTTTTAAAGTACATATATATACCCTGTTGTTGGAGTGGGTTGCATGGAAGAGGAGAACAATTTCCTCACCGTTTCTTCTTTCCTGTGTAGCTGGCAGGTGAAAAAAGTCGATCAAAGTGTTTCTTTTTTTTTCCCCTCGTTCTTCAGCTCACTGGAGTCCCATCGTGGAGTGATGACCTGTCCTCATCCTCCTTGCATCCCTCTTACTATACCTCTATGGTCTTGAAATATATCCTGGCATATATTGTGTCCAGCTGGCTGTGCAGGGCGTGGAAGGAGGGTCTCTTAGAGGGCTCAGCGGCCCAGCAGTCCATCATGATACGGTAAATATTTTGAGGACAGCGGGTTGGACAGGGCAGCCGAAACCCTGATGACAGCAGATCCAACACTTCCTTATTGCTTTTTCCTAAAGAGGAGGTATACAACAGCATGGGGTGAGGAAGAAAAGCTTCATCGTTTTATAACATTGAAAAAAAAAAGATGCAGATGGCAGAAATCCACAACTGTGATAACATTAAAGATCGTTGCAAAAGCTCAACTTTAAAAGGCAAAGACAACATGAGTTAAGATATTAAATCATCTTGAAATATGAGACCAAAACCATCAATGTGTTAATTGATCTCTTAATACATTGATTCCCTTCCCTGCCCATTGAGTCCTATTAAAAAGACATATTTATAAAAAAAGTCATTATTATATAGACTAGTGGAGCAAATTCAACCTATATAATACTGTAACTATAGTATATAAGACACAGGTTCAGTTCAATTTATAACTTTATATTCATGTTGCAGTAAAATAAAGGAAATATTGATAACATATAAGATAAAATAACAAAAATATATAAAAAAAGGGAGAAACATAAAAATAAAAGATTCAAAGCTGCAATGATTAGTTGATTAACCAATTAGTTGCCAACAATTTTTATAATCGAGTATCGAATATTTTTGCTAAAATGCAGTGCCCAGCTGTTTTTAGGAAAAAAAGTCTTAAAAATAAATAAAGTCTTCAGAACCAATAATATGTTGTTCTATCACTTAATACCCTTCAACTGTAACATCTTGTCTGTGGAGTCACTTCCTCGCCCAGCACTTGCGCTGCAACTTCACACCCACAAGTCTATTATGTAACTGGGAGCGTTGTGCATACTTCAAATAGTTTCCAACTGGTTAGATACTGTATACAGGTTAACACACAGGAATCAACCTGCTACAGAAGGACCGCGGTTTAACACTCTACCTTCGTAAGGCATTTTTCCACGTGACATCATCTCATACAGCAGCACCCCAAATGACCAAACGTCTGATTTTACAGAAAACTGCTGGTAAATTGCCGCCTCTGGAGCCGTCCACCGCACCGGGATCTTTGTGTTTCGACTGGCTTTGTACACACTGTCCTGGTGAAAGACAACATGATGGAGGCGAAGGGTTAACGCACAGAGATACATATGTTTTACTTCTAAAAAGTCTGCATATTATATATATTTTGTCACTCAAATTTAAGACTACATTTCCCATAAACTCTGTGGGTTTGTCATTACAAGCAAACCCTTTCACATTACATGTAGTCATTTGATTGATTGTTAATATAAACAAAATGATTATAGCAGCTTTAAAGTACCATGAAATGACATATTGCCATATGAAACACATTTCATACTAAGCAATGCTTGTTAATGTGTGCAACCACTTTGGTATTAACATGATTTAAATCCTTCAATTTAACATTTAGCAGCATATAAACATTTAAATAAATGGTTTAGACAGACTATAATGTAACTGTTAATGGATACAAGTGTTAACTATAGCTCCTCCTGAGGACACAGTTAAAATATAAAATATGTCTTCATAAGAGTTAAGATTGTACTATTATTAATATTATTAAAGCAGCAGTGTATAAATGCTATGCTATGTATAAACGCACACTATATAACTTCTGCCATCTTTATGCAAGGATGGTGAAGTCATGACCCGCCCTGCTCTGCCTCTGATTGGCTGACCTAGCTATTCTTCCCCAACACTAACCAGTGAAGGAAACAAGTACTAGCCAATCAGATGCCAATCAACGGCTCATCACTTTGCCATCCTAAGAAAAAAAAAAATGAATTGGCTTAATGCATTAGCTTGGTGGATATGACACTATTAACAGGCAACCAGATAAAAAAAAGACTGTTACTTTGATTAAAATGACATATTTGAAACGTTTGAGATCATGTAAACACACAACTTAACTAGTGAGCATTTAGACCAGTGTGTATGTTCCTGCTTTTTACTACAAAACCTGTTTAAAGGTAAAATGCAGCACAGAGACTGGCGGTGTTTAAGCCAGTAGTCTGACTTATTTACAGTAAATATTATTGTCTCACAAGCAATGTGCTAAAGATGTATTAATGTTTACTGTACGTATTACACACAGAACCTTTAAGCTGTCTCTTCCTGAGTTGATATAAAGTCTTGTGGAGGCTCTGCATGAATAAAATGTTCTGTTGTCGTTGCTAAATTACACACAAACATATGTAAGTTATGCACACATGAGTGCTGCATCAGTTATTTTTAACATGACATTGGACCAGCAGAAACAGAGAGAAGTGATGCATTAAGTACACACGAGCTTACACTGGAGCAGAAGCGCATGCTATGAATATTTAAATAGAACATGGATAAAGAATTAAAATGGTTCTTGACAGATCTCTCTCTCTCTTTCTTTCTCATACACACACACACACACACACACAATCCTAACCTTAATAATACGAGCCAGTCCGAAGTCGGCCACCTTACAGACCAGATCGTCTCCCACCAGGATGTTCCTGGCTGCCAGGTCTCTGTGGACGATGTTTCTGTCCTCCAGGTAGGCCATGCCCTCTGCAATCTGACTGCCCATGTAGATCAGATGAGCTGATGTCAGCACCTGGCCTTCAGCAGCTGAATACACACACACACACACACACACACACACACACACACACACACACACACACACACGCGCACACGCACACACAGTCAGCTGAGCAGGTGAACAGCATAGATTTGCCTTCCAGGCCGAACGTTTGACAGATACTGTGCATGGAATACATAACATTGTTGGCTTCATCTATCTGTTAAAATTATGGTTTTTTTTGTCATTTCAGACACAGGTGACGTTTGTGCTACGGCACAAAATATGATAGCGAAGAAGGAAGCTAGAAAATATTCACATTTAAAAAGCTGGAACAAGAGATTTTTAGATTATTTTTTTTCTTTTAAAATTACTGATTGATCATCACAGTTGTCGATAATTATGCCGTCGACTTGTTGCGGCTCAACAACCTCGATAAGACAAGTGCATTCAGAGTCCACAGTTCCAGACGTTATGAAATATCAGGAGTGCCCCTTGAGCCCTGAACTCCGCCTTAAATAAACAGCAGATCCCTTTCTCTTATTTTAATACGGGTCAGGTTTTAATAGAGTGAGAGACTCTATAAATGAGTCATAAAGCAGAATGATTATTACAGTGCAGATAAGCCATCACACTGGAAAGAAATGTTATTGTTAAATAGCAAGTTTTAATAATAATAATAACTTTAGTCTAGACTGATGCAAAGCGCTCCTTCTCTTCTTCCTCTTCCTCCTCTTCTTCCTCTTCCTCCAGCCCCGATAACTGCTGCACAGCAACTATAATCATAATAAAAACTGACCTGCTTTGTTCATTATTTGCATACAGCAGAGCTGATAATGATTTTGCAGAGGTAGTATGATTAGTGACAGTCTGCACGTAAACCAACATTTTGGAACAACTCTAATAAAACATGTAAATATGTGCTCTTATTTTGGAGGACTACTTTCATATTTCTCCCAAACATGAATATATATATAGATATGTATAGTAATGACACACACAGAGCATCCACTGGTATGTGACATATCTGAATCAAACCCTCCACACTCGCTCAGTAAGACTCTCTGTGTGATTAAAGTCTTTTGTAAAACATCAGAACAATATTTTCTCTGCTGAGCGGAGCTGCCGGGATGCAGATTATAAATCCGTTTGCTGTGGATTTAAAGGGGAGAGATTTAACGTCACTCGGCCTAAATACCGTTTCAGCGGTGCTTTCCAAAGAATGTCTGAGGTAAAGGCTGAAATTCTCAAACCCCAAAAAAAAAAAAAAAAAAAGTTAAATTAACTTCCCGTTCTAAACCTCTTTGCATATTTAAGCAACAGTGGAGTATCTCTCTCTTTCAGAAAACGGTCGAGCAACATATAAAAACAGGAAATAAAATCAATCAAAACACTGAGTTACCATCAGACCAGTGTGTGTGTGTGTGTGTTTCAGCACTCACAGGCCAGGTAGGACTTGAGGCTTCCTTTGCTCATGAGTTCAGTCACGATGTAGACCGGTTCTCCTCTGGAGCACATGGCCAGCAGCTGGATCAGCTTCGGGTGATGGAGGCTCTTCAACGCCTGAACCTCCTTCACAAACTCGTCCTGCTTCGTGTCCTCTGGAGGAAGACAAACACAAAACGTTTTGATCCCCGTTTGTCTGTCCTCCTTTTCACGGCTGTTTATGCTGCTTTCCTTAATATGGATTTATATTGGTGCTGCAACAATTCAATCAATCAACATAAAATTAATTGGCAGCTACAATAATAATTGTTTTAATCTCTTCATGGTATTCCTCTCTCCATCATCTTCTTACACAAACTCTTTAACCTCCATTAATTCCACTGATGCTATTTAAAAAGAGCAGACTACTGTTGCCATGATAACTCAGCTGTGAAAACCTGCTTTGTGCCGTGAAGTATTTTTAGCATCTTGGTTCATCTTTTCACCAGTACCTGAACATCACACCCACACAAACACATCCCTTTGTGTTTTCTGATATCCTGCTATTACAACACCTGTTTTTGCTCTAATTAAAAGACACCCTGGGGAGTTTTTGACCACTAGTAGTGCTGAGGGGGCAATGCTCTCTCTCAGTATCTCATGTGCGAGGACATGAATTCACGTGACATGACAAGTGACCTCAAGCAGTGAAAAACCTTTCTACCTATGTACTGTAAACATGAGGAAAAACTCTGCAGGATACCTTTAGCTTCCACAGATATCTCAAAAACTATTTTTAAATCACATAATTTACACACTTCACCGTATCTGGCTGCATCCGTACCTTGTTTGAGTGTCTTTATGGCCACTTTGGTGTTCTCCGTGGTCCACAGAGCCTCCCACACCTCTCCGAAGTGTCCTTCTCCCAGTTTCTTGTGGAGTCTGAACTCCTCTCGCGGTCTCTCCCACGGCTCCATGTCGAACAGCTCCCGCTGCACAAAGACCACAAGGTGAATCCAGACAAAAACTGTTTAAAACAAGTGGACGTGCAGTAAACCTTTTTTCCAACAGTGAAGGATCTGTTGTTTGATTTATCGGTTTTTACAATAACTCCACACTCGGCACAATACAAGGTGCTGAGACACAGAAACATGGTGTACTCTGTGAAAATATGGAGGGTCAGCTAAAAGCTGCTTCATCGCAGAGTTTCCTTGATCCCTGCATGAGTTTAGAAATATTGTGCTCCTGCTGGGTAATGATCGGGTGCTAACTGGAGGATGTTCAACTTGAAAATAAAATAAATAAAGCCTGAGTTTATACCCTCATGACGCAAGGGGAGAGCTCTACGTTAAATTTAAACACTTTTTTCCTCAGGTTGCAGGTGCAGAGTTCCCTTTAGATGACCCATCGACAGGTCGGCAGCATTGTGTGAGGTGAGGGAAAGAAAACACCGCAGCTCAACAAACGTCACACAGATTCATTCATTTTATGACAACTTTATTGTCATTATCAATCAGGTGCTACAAAACATTTTGTTCTAATGATCAAGTGCTTTGATAAACATGAAATGAAATAAACATGAGTGAAATGATTTGTTAAAAAAAAAAAAAAAAAAAAAGATTAAAAAATTAAATTATTCATCCTTCACAAATAAATACTAATCAACCGCAGATCATCACAGGTTTAAGTTCCAGGTCACCTATTTGCATGAAAAGCAAAGGCGAGCCCAAGAAAACCTATAACATAAAATCTAATCATCATTCATTCATCATTTTCATGTATAAAAACCAGAGAAAAACAAAAATTAAATTGAAATTGATGACATACAGCCTCTTTTAGCCTCTTGTTACATTTCAACCTGTTTTAAATCAGAAAATATCATGATATCAAATAAATGCAAACTTTGTTTTTTTTCCTTAATTTAAGTTTTCTTCACTTCTATTTCTTATCAAAAACAATTTATGACTCTTTTTAAATTATTGTAAATGAAGTATAGGCGCATTATCCTTTTCATCCTACACTTTAAATATGCACGCATCAATCGCTTTGATGGGTTTTTATTGACTATCTCTCTCTTGGCTGCATAACGAGAAGTTGTGCCAAGTCAATAAAAAGTGTAATTAGTGAGCCTTTTGACTGGTAAAACATTTAACTGGTGGAACATTAATATACGATCTAAATGCCTGCGCAGATCTCATTTTCTAACAGCTGATTTATTCTTGTGCTTGAAGACCTAAATGATCATTAGACTAGAGATTAGTTACTGAGCAATACAATATAATCTTTGTGTGTGTATGTTAGAGATGTCAGAAACACACACACACACGTTGGCCTGGGGGTGACAACTCTTTACATGTGTGATGTTGTGAAGTGTTTTGCGTGATGATTCTGTTTTCTGCTCAATAATAATAATTTTTCTTGAAGCAGCAGATCATGAAATGCATAAAATATAATTGATTCTGATTATTTACTGTAATAAAAATGTTCATAAAATAACTTTTAAAAAAAAATAAAAAAAATCACTGAATACAAAATATAATTAAATGAAGTGAAAAGGTATTTTAAATGAAAATATTAAAAAGAATATGTTCATAGCTTCATTTGTGTATGTTTATGTTCGGTGTTGTATTAGTGTGAATGTTTCATGTTTGTATGCATTAGTCTGTGGTTTGTATGTGTGCATGTTCATGTGTTTCTGCCTCAGTGTGTCCATGGCCTCAGACTCACAGCCTCCGCTGGAAGGAAAGAGAGAAGAAGAAGGAGGAATCACCGAGTGTCTTCTTGTTGAGGAAATACTGATTTCTGATTTTTCCTAAAAACACTTTTCATCCATTTGGGAAAAAAGCTGCAACCCGATGCTCGTTTTTAATACATATAAATACGATATCATATTCCTTTAACCTTCAACATTATTTTTGCATTTCTCTAAGAAATGCAAAGAGTGGGTGTGCTTTCGGTTTCTCATTTTGCATTTCGCTCTGCTCTGTCGTCTCCTGCCGGGCTTGAAATGATGAACCATGAATAAAGAATCCAGCTCTCAGGGGGTTTAATTTAAGCTGCACTGCAGAGATAGCGCATGTAATTACACCACTGCCACTTTTTTATTTTTTTATTCTAAAACTGTTCCAAATATTTTATTCTCTGGTTAATTACACTCCAAACAGGTTTGTCCCTCAGTGTTAATTAATTCATGTAAAGCATGGGGCAGCACCCATTACATTTTCCTGCTGCAATGCAACAATAGAGAGATAAATTTGTTTCATATTCCTACTCCGAAGACAAAAGCTACTCAAATAAAAAGATACTGGAACAATCTGGATTAAAAACTGGAGCTTTTGTTGCCTAGAAAAGTATCATCAGTTCATCAGTAGGGACTGTTAGCTGGAGGCTTATGAGTCATTATTGGCTGCAGCTTTTTTATTGAGAAATACTACAAATACCAAACAACATTTTACTCGTTTTCTGTCAAAGTTTTGGTTGATTCACATCAGAGATTTCTGTATTTTGCCTTTTTTTTATATATATATCCGTGCTCTTCTCACATTTGCTTATGTCGCCAGTACTGTCAATCAAATATTATATTATAATATTCTAATATTAGGAATATTTTCTAGAGATCTACTTAAGACTCAAAATATTTGGTTCACATAACAGAAAAAAAACAACAACAAAACACTACTAATTATTAAAATATGAATTTGATTCATCTGAGAATCTGTCATATCATTCTGTGAAATGTCTCATTCATGGATCAGTTTATATTGAATTGTGAAGGTGAGCAGTGTGTCTGAAAGAGTGGAGGCGACAGACACATCCAGGGTGGAAAACCAAAAGCCTAAACTCAGGATACTAAAGAAATGTCAAATCTGTAACTACAGTACAACATATATGAAGCCGTCAGGCTACACAGTTTAAGTTACATGTACAATTGTTATCATTAAAATCTATACATGACCAAAAAAAAACACATGTTTATGATTGGTTGGCAGGTGTTAGAGCTGTACACACAGGTAACCAGATCACCAGCACTGAGCACAGAAATCCTGTTTCATGAGTAAACTCAGGTGGAAGAAACTCATTAAACAAAAACAGTTTAAAAGAACCACAGACTTGATGATTTTCTTCTTCCCAATATTATAAAATGTAATGTACATTTTATTCTGTAATTCATGTATGTAAAGTACATTATTGTTGACATGAACGTTGTGTGATGTCATTTCTATCATTTTAACTTCTGCGATTGTGTTACCGTGGACACTACAGCATAATGTTTTATTATATTTATTGATTTTCTTTCTTTTATTATACTTTTGAATTCTAGTAGGTTAAACTTGCATCTTAAGTTCTTGCATTTGTTCTTGATGCTGCTTATATAAATTACCTACCTTTGGAAAGCACTAATTATGTATTTATTGCTTTTAAAATAATGATTATACTGTAGAGTTACTCTCACTTTGCTTGGGAGTATTGGAAGTGCACAACTAGTCAAACAGGCTTTTATTGTGTAGCTATAACTTTTCTTACTTTATAATCAATAGTCTTACCTTATTATTATTTCATGTATGTTCAGTTGTGTGTGTATGAGCCTGACAACACAGACATAACAGAAACCTAATGCAACTAAAAACACTTGCATGCACATGATAACTATATACTGAATGTATACATACATGTACTATACATTTACATACACATGATGTGTGCATATATTTTGAAGCAATCATACTTCTATCTTTGTGAGGACCGAACATTTGTTCTATTTTAATAAATATTGGTTTGTGCAGCTTTAAACGTCAGTACGTCCGTGAGGGTCCTCACTAGAATAGAAGTAAAAACGTTAGTGTTTGTGCGTCTGAGTCCTACCTGCTGTGCACAGGGCTCCTCCAGCGGTACTCCCAGGCTGCGCGGGTTCTTCTGATAGTAGGAGACCAACTCTCCCAGCGTGGCGAAGGAGATCTTATCTGAGACGAAGTACGCGCCGATGGTGGAGCGCTGGATCCTGAAGTGGTACACCTTCCCCTCGCTCCGAGCTGTGAGAGGAAGAGGAAGAGTTATGTTAGTCATACGTTGTACGTTTAAATGCACCAATAGTCACATCCACTCATGGCTTAATTGTTCCCTGTAGGCAGAAATAAACCATCTGGCCCTCATTTATTGAGGTCTTGTACATTTAAAACCTGATTATTTCGCCATCAAACGAGGCTGGAAATGATTCTCGTGTATTTTCATCATCTTGTTTCCTTCGGTCTCTGCTTTAGGAGGACCAGCAGGTCATTTTTTATTCATTTTATGACAACTGCTTGTACTGACAGATCAAAATCAAAACAAAAACTTAAAATTTTATCATCCTCCACTGTTGCACAAAAGTAGAAATTTGTCTTCAGTTTGTGTAACGATCAACATCAGACATTTCATTGTATTTATTTCTTCAGCTCATATCGACAAAAAAAAAAGATGCGATTCATCAACAAAATACAATTCAGTTTCCTCGCACATCTTCCACGAGGAGCAGGGTGAAGATAATCTTATATTGCCTCTTACTCAATTTAACTGATTCTTTATAGATATTTTTCTCTCTTTTCCCTGAAGGCAGCAGCTCAAAGTAACAATTCAGCTGCTTCGTCACGGTGACAAGCTAACGAGTGTTGTTTACAGCCTGATATCGCACTGCCAAGTTTGACTTCCAAGATAAAAGGGAATGTTATATGAGAAATCCAATTTGTTCATTAAACTAGTGGCACAGTGTCTTCCAGACGTCTAACAGACAATATATTGTTACACTCCAAGTACATGAAGATGTGCATTGATACGGTTGTAAGGAGGACAGACAGACAGTGAATCAGGCTCAGATTTGTGTGTAATTGTGCCATTATACAGAGTAAATGAAGGTGTGGTCTGTTCTGCCTTCACACCCAGGCATGTATGCACACTAGAGTACTGATGATGCATATTTCAACAAGACCAGCTCAGTAAAATTGAACTGGAGTAACCCCACCCCACCCTGGGACATAAAGGACCTTGAAGAAAGGGGGGGGGGACAGACAGGTAGCGGAAGAGAGAACATGAGAGGAAAAACATGCAGACGCAGAAGATGGTGAAGCCAGAGGACAAAAAGAAAAAGAACGGATAAAGTCACGAGGGACAGAGAACATAAAAGGCTGGAGGGGATTCAGGGAGAGTGACGGAGGCTTTAAAGTCACAAATCACACAAATCTCCCATCATGGACGTCCATTAGAGAACATTCAGTGTTCCAAATGTAAGTTACTACAAAATAAAACCCTCATCTGATTGATGCTTGATTTGATCTGTCCTGTCTCCAAAACACTGAATCAGAGTTTGAGAAGATGTAAATGTAAATATCTGCAGTAGGAGCGGAGAGGATGTGAAGAGAGAAAATCAAAGACAGGGAGGTCATGGTTGACAGTGGCTGGAGACCTTGAAGGAGGGAGGGGCAGCGGAGGGGAGGCGTAGTGATGAAGATGGATGGAGGACAGGATAGATGAGGAGAGGAGGTGAAGAAGGATGTCCCTCTGAACACGGTACACTGGCCGAGAGACGACTTCTCCGAAACCATTTGTTCGGTTTTGTTTCCGTATCTTCTTTATGTCTAATGCGTCTTAATCTGCATGCGTTTTATTTATGTGAAGCATTTTCTAACAAATCCAATTTATTTCATGACAAAGTGTTGAAGATATGTTTTAATTTACTTGTATGTTAAGCTCTCTCTCGTACGGTGGCCCCTAAGGACAAAAACACAAAGCATAAACATTAACTGTTGTTTTGTCCACTAACAAGTAAACACTGACACCTCGCTGACCTGAGGCGCTGCATAAAGGACCAGTACAAGATAAATAGGGAGGTTAAAGGTAGTGTAAATCATGCAAATATATTCCAGTAGAGCACCAGATTTAAAAATATACACCTGGAAAAGTGTGTGTAAGGTGGTGATAAATTTAGTCTATTTACAAGTCATAAACAAACAGTGAGGAGAGAAAGAAAGGAGGGAGGGTCAGAGGTCACTGTCCAGTCTTACCGGAGATGGTGTACTCGTCACTGTGACTCTCACTGATGCGTACCAGGAAGGAGCCATCTTTGTTTTGGGAAGCTAGTAGCAGCTTCTCAGCTTTCACACGGTTTATGTTCCCATAGTACCACCTGCACAAAGAGACACACACACAAACACATTGAGAAGGATAGACGGTGGAATGAATGGTTGATCAGTAGTGTGTGTGAAGGAATGAAACACAGACAGGAAGGAGAAACATGTGAGAGCAGACATGCAGAAGAGCTCACACACACACACACACACACGGGCGGGTAAAACGTGCACAGATCACATGACGTAGGGCACATTTTACACACGGCAAGCTGACAATCACACAGTAAAGCAGGTAAATGTTACAAAGACAGACACAGTTTACTCAACTGGTCCCGTCAGTTTGAAGAGCAGTGAGTTAAAGCAACTTACATGTAAACCTGGAACCATGAATACACTCAAATACACTCGTGTTCATCAAGTTATCATGTCAGCTTTAAAACTATTACATATAAATCAAGCATTGTGTGACAGGGTGGGTTTAAAACTGAAAAACTTGTGTCAATATACAGAAAGTTTTTTTAGGGCTGCAATTAGAAGACTTTATTAATAATCTGTGAATCATTTAAGACATTTTCAGCAGCTTGCTGGTTCTTTACCATCTTTATGTTGTCGACTGTCAGGACGCAACAAGACATTTGAGGCTTTAAGAACCACTGATCAACTTTACTACCGACTATTAGCTTCTACTTTGAACTCTACAGAAACACGATGAAGTGAATTTTTTTTTTTGTGGGGGGGGAGGGGAGATTTGTCCTGAATATAACTTAAAGTCAGTGTGGTGAAGTCTTTACTCTCAGACCTGTATTTACTTTATGAGGCAGGGTGGGTCTGCTCTCCATGACGCTCAGGTTTCACTGAAACTAACAAGCAGCTTGTCAAGAACAACAAGAATCAAAAGCCTGAGGAGCTCATTTAAAGAGAAACTAATGATACAGTTTAGATTAAAAAAATAAAATAATAATAATACATGATACAGTCACTTAGTATAATTATTTCCATTAATGACTGATCTACCATTTATTGATACGACTAACATATTTTTAATATCATTGACAATCAAATTCTAATATTTGAGTAGCTGGTGCCAGATAATAAAAATAATATAAATAACCAAAAGGCTTTAGGATAAAATATTAAAATATTATGCTGTGGACAAACTGTATGAATATCATGAATTTGGATTCACTGTAAACTCATTATTTTACTCGTTATTTTCATTAATGATTAATCTTCTTTTAAATGAGTTTTGTCTAGAAAATGTCAGAAAATAGTCAGAAATGCTCGTTATGATGTCGCTTGAGGTGACCTCAGATAAAACTATGCTGTTTATTAATCTGCACATTATTCAATCCTCACATTTAAGATGATGCTACCAGACAACATGTAAAATGACGACAAGATGAATCAAAAATAGTCTGATTATTTTTCCATCTGTTGACTAATCTGTTAATTAACGTCAGTCTAGATGGAAAAATGCGATGAAATACTATAAATCTGCTGTTAATCCTGAAATAATCTGTGTGGTTTTAACCCGTCTTGCTCTTTGTCAAACAAGGACCACAACTGGAAATAAGCTTTTAGCTTTAGTGTTTGCATACTTCAAATCTTGCATTTACCTTAATTACTGTCAAATCAATCAATCAATCAATCAATCAATCAATCAATCAATCCATCCATGTATCTGTCTAATTCACATCTGGTCCTTCCTGTACACGCAGCAAGACATCATGTTGCTTTCACTTTTGCCTTCAGGAATCTCTTTCACTACTGGTGTTTTGCACTTTTCCCTGAATCAAACGTCATCCTTGCGGTGTGTTCGAGGACAGTGCGACATGTGGAGTCAGTGTCCACTCAGCAACATGAACACAGACAGTAAGGTCAGCCTTGCAGCGAGAGAGCTCGGCTGAAACATGATGATTCCAGGCTGAATGAATAATGGAGGAGCTGCAGCTGCAGGCCGGCGAACACACGCAGGCTGCACTTAACTCCAGTCTGTCTCTACGGCAGCTGATAAGGTCTGTCGTTTCACTTCCAAACGTTTGTGTGAACTTTGCTTTGACTGCTGGGAGAACGGCTTTCATTACTGCACACGCCGGGATCATGAAGGCTCTAAAGGGAGCTCTAAGGTTTATATTTAGGGCTCCAGTTAATTATTTTCATTGTTGATTCATCTGTTGTTGGGTTTTTTTTTCAATTAACTCATTAATAGTTTGTAAAATGTCCAAAAAATGGTGACAAGTATCAGATTTGCTGTTGTGAGCTTCTCAAATGTGAGAATCTGATGCTTTTCTTTGTCTTTCATGATAGAAAACTGAATATTTCTGGATTTGGACTAAAATAGAAAAAAAAAGGATTGAAGATGTCACGTTGAGCTCTAAGAAATGATGATTTCTGACATTTGAACCAGAAAATATTCACATTTAAGAAGCTTAATCACTTCAACAACTGACCGACTATCAAAGGGTCTAATTCATTTTTAAATTAGTAATCTGAAATTACATTAAATGGCACAAAAATGTGCAAATGCTGCACAGTGGATAACTGCAACGTGATATGTGCAAGTCAGAAACTCATTGATTAATAAAGGCATTACTTCAGGATTTCATTATTGGGAAGGACATTCAAAGACATGTCACATGAGGACATGAGTCTTTTAGTTTTCAGTGTTGAGAATGAAACTGATCATATCAATACAGATCAATCTTCCTCTAAATCTCCCAAATAAACTTTATTATTATTTGCATATCCTGCAGTTAATAGTTTAACACATCAGTCTGTCTGATGTTTTAAAGAGCAGCTCCCACATCAGCACCATTAAATACAATCAATGAGATCACATGATGAGTTGTTGTTGTTGTTGTTGTTTTGTTTGAACACTCACTTGTGTTTGGCGAACTCGTCCTGCAGCAGAGCCACGTAGTTCGCCGGGATCAGTCCGGACTCCAGGGTCCCGGTCAGCTTCTTGGCCAGCACGTAGTCTCCGCGCTTCTCGATCACCGACAGCTTGTCTCCCTCCTTCACCGTCAGCTCGTCGTCGCTGCGGGCCTCGAAGTCGAACAGCGCCGCGTACAGCTGCACCGGCCGCTTCTTGGGTGACGGGACGCGGATGTCGCCCGACACGGTGCGGATCTCTGAGGGCTGCGCGGCCGGGTTGGCGATGACATGGTTGTTGTTGGGGACGTTTGGGTAGTGAAAGTCCGGCCAGATCCAATTCCAGAGCCGGCTTAAACATGGCATACAGGCGCGGCAGCAACTCTCCATCCCGGGACATTTATTATAACACACCGATCAATACGACACGCTTCTTCAGGGTTGATCAATCCGCTGAAAACGGCCTGTTACCTGCCGTTCAGTCCTCCGGTGCCCTCTCTTCCTCGGGCTGGAAACATAATGCACCGCCAGCAATAGTCGGGTAGATCAGCCGGAGGAACCGGTTTCTTCTGTTGAGATCATGGATGTGATCACCGAGCCTGCAGTGCGCACGGCGGCCGCGGGAATGCGGAAACGGGAATGGAGGCCATCCAAGTCGGATCGGTTCCCTGCAAAGACTCGGCGGCGCGACCCAAGATGAACCGAGAATGTGAGCATGCTTCCCGGGAGAAAAATAAAAAATGTTAATCCATTGTAATCTGGTGTGAATGAGAAATATGCTGCAGCTGTTGGTGTTCAGGTGTAAATCTACCGGGGGGAGGAGAAGGTGGAGGTGGAGGAGGTGAAGCAGCAGCACGGTGCGTAAAAAGTTTGGGTTTGGCGCTCCGCACACCTCCTGCTGCTCACACACCTGCGCGCTAAAGGGGGAGGAGACACTAACATGGGTGTGTTTGTTTTATCATCCGGGACAGTTTTCTCTCAGTTTTCTTTTCCCCTGAAGGTCATTGTTGTTGTTGTTGTTGAGTAAACAATGTTATGTTTATTTACATCATGAAAAAACACTTCTGACATATTAAGTCTTCACATTGACTATGATTTTCTTTTAAATAATAAACAGTTTTATTTATGTTGAAGGTGTTGTCCTGTCAGTAAAGCCACATGGATTTAAAGGTTTAGTTCACAGTGTTTCAAGTGTATGTTAAGACAACACTAACATCCCGATATGTAAATAAATACAGGTTTTCCTTGCTGCAACTCCTCCTGTTTGTACTGGCTGGTAAACTGCCTCCTTCCAACCTGTTTCAGGTTGTGTGTGTGTGATGAGAGACCTGGGAGAGCAGCAGGTGAGCTACCTGTCAATCACAGCTGTCAATCAACACCCAAAGTTACTGTAAGTCTTCAAGTTTGCTGCCAGGAAAGAGAAATCATACCTGAGCTTATTAAAGCATCAAAGTTAAAAACGTATAAAAAACAGAAAGTGACTTCAGAAGACAGCTTCCTGTGTTTTTGACCCCTCTGGCTTTCCATACAGGTGAAAACTCCTTTATTTATGTCTATTATAAGACAAACATGAAACATTGTGAACCTGTTCACAGTTATTTTAACAAAGATCAAATATGAAACCCTCAGAGGAAAAAATATTAAATGAACACATTATGACTCACACACACACACACCGTCCTGCTGCCAGAAATCATCCCTGGAGCTCTAAATGTGGATTCATCCACTGCTGAAAATAGTCCCCAATAAATGCACTATTTCTTTCCCGGGAACTAATGTTTGTTAAAAACTACAGTGGCCAGCTGTTTTAGGAGTTTAGAGTTTTATTAAAAATATTGTTAATCATAACACATTGTTAGTTTTTGATCTTTTTAAGGTTCAACAAAAGTTATACCCTTAAATACAGAGAAAGAAGAATTTCTATACTGTAACCAGGCAACTGATTATTACATTTCGAGGTCTTAGGATCACATACTTGTAACTTTTAATCAAAGCAGGAAACATTTAAGACTAAAAAAAAAAAATGGTCGAAATCCAACATGAAAGCTTTTCAGTTTGAGCTCTAATCTTAAATCTTTCAGTTGGAACAGCGGCTTTAAGTTCTTGGAGGACTCAGTTTCTCCGCGTACACGTTGACTCGTTAAGCTTTAGTTACAGCAGAGACCTCAATAATGAACAGACTCTATAACACAGACTGGAGGGTTCACCAAGTTAAACGCTAAGTGCCTCGAAAAAAAGCAGGAGAGATGAGAAGGACAAAGGCTTTGAAGTCTTGTCACTAGAAGAAATGTTGTGAACCGTCTGACAAACCAAGATGATCATAAAATATATCCAGTGACCCTTCCTAAGCTGTAGAGATGTTTCCCAAAACCATCAACACTGAAGATACTCTCAGAAGTGATTGTAGAGTCGTAAGAGCTTCGTACCCACTCACAAGAGGAACCACAATCTACATGTTTTATATCCAGTTATGTTTTTAAAGTCTATACATTTATCATAAATGCAGATGTTCTGCAGATGTGACATTTGAAATAAATCCCCTAGGTTGGGAACCACTGGACTAAACTATCTAACTGTATATAAAGTAGTTGAAACTAGCTCCACCTCCAGCAGCTACAGCAGTAACATGCTGCTCTAACACTGATGCTGCAGTATTAATAATCTAATGATGTCATATATAATAATATATCAGTCACTACTGTTACTGCAGTACTTTAACTACATCAAGATCATAATACTTATGTACTGTTAAGGATCTGAATACTTCTTCCACCACTGTGTGTGCTCCCTTAAAATATTCTTCTTCATTACGTTTCAAAAAAAAAAACAACTTGTGTGTGTGTGTGTGTTATTGAATAAATAGCCGTCACACCCTGAGAGACACAAAGGCTATTTACTCAGTGACTCACAGCTGAGTCATGTTGATGCTTCTGGACATTTACAGTGTTTGAGAGACACACAGTAACTGTAATTTTCGATATTTACCACGAGATACAGAAATAATGACAGAATGACTCGGCCTGCTTCACATTAATGTGATCATCAGACTGCCTCGTCTGCCTCCAGCAGCGTCATCCATCAAAGTTTACTTTCTTATAGTGATTTCTCCCCAGTGATATGAATTATATATATGATATAATAGATGATGTATTGTGAACCCGTCCTTAAAAGACAGTTTTAACGTCTGGTATGGATGCTTATCAGGAAGCGGGACCCTGAATGGTGCAGGTTTAGACAACAGTGTGGAATAACCAAGAAGACAAAAACTGTTCTGTTTGATAGATAGCACACAGTTTTATTAGTATATTTAGCTTTGTGACGTACAGCTCAGGAGAAAACAAACAAAAAAACAAAACAAAAAACAAACAAACAAAACTATATGGTCACATTTTTTAAGTCCAGAAACATTTCAGCCTTAGCAGTGACATCACACGAAAGAAAGCTCAGTTTTTCGATCATTGGTTTCATTGTCATGGACCAGAGTGATATGTTCTTGTTGTTAGGTTAAACAAACACGCCCGTACCGCTCGAATGTAGTCAACAAAACTTAAAAAAAAACAAAAACAAAAAACAAAACTAGATTTCTTTCTTTCTTTCTTTTTTTTTTTTTTTACTCGATCGTTGCTTCACATATATTATCAACACTTTTCTAAAGAATCAAAATATTTAGCCACAGGTACTGGAAAAAAGGAATCCACTGTTATATATAATAATATTAATAATAATAATAATAATAATAAACACAATAAATATAAAAAGAATTTTGATATAATTTATATGGTATCAAAGAGAGAGGGAAATGGGCCTTCAGTTAGACACGTTTTTACAAAAGTGATGTCCTTTTTTTTTTTTTTTTTTTCCTGAGGTTGAGTTTTGTCATCTGTGGTTTAAAGTTTTGCTAAATATACTAATAGACTAAGAGACCCGACACACAGGGTCTGTAATGGCTTATCATTCACTGAAGAATCGTATCCACCGGATCGGAGGGTCACTGTGGCCCCACTGTGATTTGTGCTGTGGAGTTAGCCGAGAGGTCAAAGGTCAGCCGCCTCCAGAGCCAAACAAACACACAACTCAACCCCCCCTCCCCCTCCCCCCAAACAATCGGTTTCGTACAGAGACACTTCGCTGTTTTCAATTTCAGCCGTTTCTTCACCGAGCTCACAAAAAATTAAACATCTCCTCCACTGTTGGTTCCACAGTGAACTGAAACACCACACAAACTAGCCGCTAGAATCCATGGATGCTAACTAAATGCTAACAAGGCAAAATGGATGCAGGATAGAAGGGAAAGAAACAACTAAACATCTCAGGAGGTGAAGAAAAAGTGACCGACTGAAATTCAAAATGTCAACGTGCCCCTCAAGCAACAGGCTGACGTGTAAAATAGTGATAATCGTATTTGGACGCAGTCCCATTTCCCTTCAGTGTGTAAGGAAGGAGTCAGATTAACTCAAAACAGGGATGGGGAGGGAAAGGGGGAGCGAGAGGAGGAAAGGATAAGGAGATGAGAGGAACAGAACATAAAACAAATAATAACAAAAACCAGAAAGAATCGCAAAAATCTGTACATGTAAACATCACACTTCCACTGAGTCAAAAAATGAGGAGATTACAGGTTTCACATTGGTATCACTGTAGGTACAAAGTCCCGGCGGAGAAAATCAAGACAATCAAGAGTCCGGTACAAAGTCAGGTGAAGACAGAAAGAGGGTCAAATATCGCTAAAATTAAAAAAAGAAGGAATCTAAAGCAGCAGAAAGGAAGAAAAATTAAAACAAAAAAAACAAACAAACAGTAAAACAAACGGCTCAGGAAGCCATTTTTTGGATTTTGACAAGAGTAGCTGTACACCGTGTCCTGATAGAAAAATAAAAAAAGCTCCATTACTTTTTCTCTCCTTTCATTTCTTAGAAATATGTGTGTGTGTGTGTGTGTGTGTCTGTGTTGAGCTTTACATTTTTTTTTTTTTTTTTTACCAGACTGGTTCAAGAAGTGTGTGATGGTTTTTTTTTTCAGGGACCCGACCGGCATCATCTCATCTGTCTGGTGGTTTGATTTGAGGTTCATGTTCTTACAGGTGCAGAGTCTGGTTTCTCCACAGTCTACATCTTTAAAATGTAGACAAAAAATAGTGGTTTTATACTAATAATAGTTTTATAATCCTGGTTATTGTCTGGCTCACAGTAGTTGCAGACTGGCTAGAAGATGAACGACTAGTCCTTTAAATTTCTAACTACAGAAACTTAAAACTTATACTACAGAATGTAATGTTGAGTAAAAACAAGACTCCACATCCCAGATGCTCTCTGTCAGCTGGAACCACGTCTCTACCTCTGAGACATATGAAGACACTACTGTGACCTTTCTCAAAGCTCCTCCTCGTTTCTACGGCATCCAGAGATTAGAGTCGTTTTAACAGCGGATCAATGCCGGATCATAAATCTTACAGCCGTGACCGGCACATGTGCGGTGTGTAAATGTAACCTTCAGAAAGATTAAATGCGTACTTTTGGGAGAAACACGGTACTTGTGTAAACCATAAGGGATGACACACACACACACACAAATATAAAGAGTAAAGGTCAACATGCTGCTCAGATTTCTTCTTCTTCAAAAAACTGTTTGATCGGCTGTTTGATTTTGAAACCCTGCTGGAGGAGTTGAGGTGATGAAGTGATGCCGGTCCGGTCTGTTGACATCCGTGTTTGGAATGTGCAGAATACGCTGCTGGAATATTGTACAAAATATCTTTTCAGAAAAGACCACTTTACTCGCACTACAAAATATATCTATAAAATAATAATATTAAGAAGAATCAGAACATTGATAATAATAATAATCATGTAATACTAAAAAATAGAAATCAGATAGAAATGCGTCAGCCGGCGTCTGCTCGGCCGGTGGAGACGTCAACAACAACAACAACAATAACAACAACAACAACAGGAGGAGTTTTGGAGTATGAATGCTCTGATTATGGCTAAAACAGCAAATTACACCTTTCTAAAGATTGTCATTTGCCTCTTCTTCTTTTTTTCCTTTTTTCTTTTATACGGCTGTCTGGCTTTGTGGGAAACTGACCCGGGTTCGAAAACACTCATAGAAAACTTTAACATCTTTTCTGAGGTCGACAGACGACATTAACACAAAGGAACTAAAAAGAAAAAGCTCTGAATCCCAACCTGGCTCTACTGATGGTTATTAAAAGGATTTTTGGCCCACTTACTGCTTTCTTAATTAAACTCGGGCACTTTATGTTGTCTGGTTGTGATTGATGGGACCCAAAGGTTCAGTTGTGTTTGTTAAAATGACTTTCAGAGACGCTGGTTGTCTCAGAGGAGTTTCTACACAGTACAAGAACTCAGAGGAAGATGCTGCTTTTCTTTTTTCCAAGCCAGAGAACCCAAAGTGAATAAAGTCAAGTGTCCTCCAGTGATCAGAGCTCATTAAAACAACTCACTTTCAGGTCCCAGGCGTTACTTTATCAGATATATTACTGCGCTGAAAAGAAGAGTTAATTAAAACAAACAGAGTTAAGATCAAATAAGATCTCAGAGGAGCTGTTAGAGGCTGTTTCTCTTCTCTGAGTGTTTATGTGACTCGAGTCCCGCAGACAGAGCAGACACTGCATCAACCGGACTGAAACAAGTTCTTTCTGAGATCGACTGAGCATGCCTGGACCACCCTACAGGTTCTCTCTTGACGCTGACAACCAGGCAGACTCAACCAAACACACTGGCATCATGTGAGAGCACAGTGAGGATCAAACAGGAGTCGCTGGTGTCTTTAATAGAGTCTCATGTTGGGCTTTATGAAGGCAAAACCAAATGATTTGCCTTCCAACAATGAAAACAACTCACAAAATGAGGGTGAAATTAGAGGAAAAATTGATTGTACCTCAGTGAGTCTCACAAAATGTAATGTGGGATTATCCCTCCATGTGACTACATTGTAAGACCATTAGATTAATGTTTCAGCCCAACATGTCTGACTCCTGTGACGCCATCGTCCTCGTCCTCTTCTAGTTGGGTCATTTTTTTCTTCCTGTTTTTGCATATTTCTCTCGTATCGTTCAGCAATCAACACGCTTTAAACAGAGCTTCCCGTTTTGTCAAAACGAAACAAAAAAAAACCAGAAGAAAAATAAAAATGCTTTACAATCCTACATCTAATCTGTTACGGTTCATATTGCACGCAGGTGTGATTCAGTTTGGGTGGAGGTCTTCTGTATGAATGGCTTTCAGATGACCTCTGCTCTTTATCTCACCAGCGTGTCACCCGGTGTGTACGATACAAAAGATTTCACCGTCCAGCAAGTCGCAAACTGTCTGAAGACCAGGGAATGCTATGATTATCAACTGCATTGCCAAAAAAAAAAAAAAAAGACACCACACCTCTTCCTCAGCTCTCGCCTCATGTCAGCAGTGCAAGTTGAGGGTCCCATCTTAGAAACAAGCGAACCTCCTCCTTCTAATCAAAGATGACTGTTGCTTCGCTCAGTGTGCAAAAAGGGAGCAAATTACAGCGACGCCACAGACGAACTGAACCACAGTAGAAGCACAGTATGCAGAGCAATGCCTCAGGAAACAAGTCACATTCGTTTTTTTTTTGTTGTTGTTGTTCATTTCAAATCGTTTTCCAACTTCTTTCCACACTTTAACACTACGGGAATGTCGGGAACAGCAAGTAATAACTCCTACCAGACAACTTGGCCTATTTTAGTGACTGTATCAACAGACTAAACTTAGAGTTGTTAATTTGCTATTTACCCGTGTCACAAGACCTTAAAACAATGCTTCAACATTTTTGGGAAACATGAGAACATCGATACTTCTCTCATGTCTGTGTGGTGAATCTGAAGCTGGAGCCAGGAGATGGCTAGCTTAGCTTAGCATAAAGACAGGAAACAGAGGGAAACAGCTAGCCTGGCTAGGTTAAAAAAAAAAAGAAAAGAAAACCTAAAGCACACTAACATTTTATATCGTCTTTGATTAATCTGTAAGGTGTAAATCATGGTTTTAATGGGTGGAGTCTGCTTGGAAACCTCACAGTGACAACAAGTCTGGAGGAAGATACATAAACCCCCATAGAAAACATCGATTGGCTGTTTTTCCAATTAAATTCTTACACAAAATTGAGACAAAATAGAGATAAATGTGCTTCCTCATTTCCAGTCCTTACACTCTCCTGGCTTCAGCTTTCTATTTAAGAGATCGTCTCATCAAACTAACTCTGGACAAGAAAACTAGAGCAACCAATGATCCACTGAATATTATTTTCAAGCTCTTACTACCTGGACAACAAAAACTACGTTTATAAGGTTTTATATCGACACAGCTGAAAGGAAAACGTGAAAATTTTAAGATTCAGGATTTACTTTCACTTTTAGAGTTATCTGCATCTCTTTTCTTTCTTTCTCGATTAAATTAACCCAAAAAATAGCAGATTGTTAAACGATTAATCAGCTTTCCACACTTGACTGTTTTGCTTCTTTTGAGTGGTTTAAGTGTGTACTCGTTGGCCTGTTATGGAGTGCGAGTAATACTTCGCTCCCTACGCTCTATGGAGGATGAACATATGGGGACAAATGGACAGAAACCATTAAAGAGAAAGAGGATTCACAGTTAGAAAGTCACATAAAAACATAAATCGAGCCCTATGAAGCAAAAACAGAAACAAAAACCAGCCGACCAGTCTGAGAAAGAAAAGACATGTGAGTAGATGTGAGCAGTGTTTTCAGTAGAGTTCAGTCAGTTCGTCTTTGTGTTGTTTTTGCTTTGCAGGAGGTTGGTCGGTGGGGTTTTCACGGGGCACTGCGGCCAGCTAACGCCCGGCTTTGTTGAGGTTTCAGGTCTATGGCAGAAGGTCCGGTTTTTGTATAGCAGCAGCAACATGACAAGTTCATCATTATAATCATACTAGTAATAATAATAAGAACAAGAATAACAATAGTAATGGCCATTTCAGAGTTAAACAGACAAACACAGTAAGACAGAGTAGACCTCCTCTTCCTCTAAAACCTGGACCGGACCAGGGAGGGGAGGAGGAAGAGGAGAACGTTAGGTCCATGAAGAAGAGGTGTAGAGTAGGTCCAATGGAGAGAAGAAGAAAAACAAAAGAGAGAGAAGGAGGGGAGGTAAACAGAACGGTGCTGTGGTTTCGTTGGCGTTACATCTACATTTGTAAGTAGAAGCAGGAGGTAAAATGGCCACAAGTGATCAACATTTAACCCCCGCAGCCCCTTCATTAAAGAGATACTCCTCCCCCCTCTGCCCACACACACACACACACACACACACACACACGCTCACACACACTCCCTCCACCTCCCAGAGAAATACACTCCTGTCAACTTCAGCTCTGATTCTTCTCAAGTTTTCAAGATCAACTGATTATATACAGCAGCAACACGAACAAACCCGCACAGATGAAAGAAAAGATTTCAGAGTTCACAACATCAGTTCTTGAGATGCTTCGTCGTTTTGACGTTACAGGTATTTTGCGCAATATTGTTCAACACCCCCCACCCCCCCCCCCACCCCCACCCCCACCCAGAAAAAAAAAGATATATAAACTTTGAAGACATCAGGTGGTAAAGTAGAAGTAAACTGGCTTCTGGTGGGAATGTTACCATACACTTAGCACTGTGTGTGTTCGTGTGTGTGTGTGTGTGTGTGAGGAACAGAAAATGGAATTGGCAGGTCTTATCTGAGGTATTTTCTGGTGGTCAACATGGCGTCTTGGATGCATAAATAGCAAGTTGCTCCCTGGGTAAAAGGGGTGAGGGGTGGGGGGGAGGGTCAGGGTGAGTTATTCAGGTGAGGGAAAAGTGCTGTAGGACACAGAGAGCTTATATACAAGCAAGCACAAAAAAGTTTATCTTTTTTTGTGTTTTTTTTTAACCAAATAAACTCCTTTTTTTCCTTCTTTTCTTTTCCAGTTTTCAGCTCGTCACCACTCAAAAGTCTTTATCGTATTTAGTGCTATCTTTTAAGATAAGTCAAACCGCTTTTCTTTCTTTCAGTCACTTGAGAACAGCCAAAAAAATAAAAAAACAACAACAACAACAACAAAAAACAACGCTCACTGGACTCCCAAAAGAGAACAAATTAAATCTTCAATTGAATCAAAAGCACTCGTCATTCAACAAACAGCTTCAGTAGTTCTAACTCAGGGAGTCATTTTTTAAAATTATTTCTTAAATTGTTATGATCATTAAGACGCCGTTGGCTTGGGACACCCGTCAATCAAAACTCCCCGGGGTGGCGTTCCACGGGGGAAACTCAAAAACGTTTCAACCCACAAGAGGGCTTAAGTCTTAATGTTCTCTGAAACCACAGCAGCAGAATCAATAATCTTCTTCACTCCTCTTCCTGGCTCCTCTTTTTTCTCCTCTTCCTCCTCTCTTCCTCTCCTCCACACTCCTTTGCTCGGAGTGTATCGCTGATTGTGAGGTGCTTCCAGAGAGGAGGGGAAGAGAATCCTCCTGAGTCCACATGCTCCTTATTTCTTTTTTTTTCTTTTTTCTCTCTCTCCTCAGGCAGAACCGATGGATTCAGTTGGTGGGGGATTGTTTTAGGGGATGTCGGGGTGGGATTCACCCCCCCCACCCTTTGTTCCCAGTTTCCCACTTTTTTTTTTCCTCCCAAAATGAAAAGTGTCCGCAGAGAAGGCAAATCCTCATATAAGGAGGGAAGAGCGAACACAAGAGGAGGTCTGTCATTAAGTGATGTTAGAGGAGAGACGAGGGACGCAGACAGACACAAAACAAACATAATGGGATTTGTGTGTGTGTATATATATATGTGTGTGTGTGTGTGTGTGTGTGTGTGTGTTTTCTCCCACGTTCTTCTTCCACCCCAAATCAGTTCTGCTGCAGGATGAGATTCTCCAGCTCGTCCGCTGAGCGCAGCAGGAAGGCGGCCGACTCCCGGTAACCGGCGATCAGCTGACGCACGGCAGTGATTTCTGGTTGGCTGAGCTGGGTCGATGCCCCGCCCCCTCCTGCGCCCCCGCTGCCTCGCCCACCCAGGCTGTTGTTGGTGGAGGCAGAAGAGGAGTTACAGATGTTGGCAGAGGAGAGAGATTTCATGCTGAGGTCTGTGGGGCCTGAAGGTAGAGGGAGAGAGAGGGGATGGACGGAGAGGGAAAAGAGGAGGGATGAGATGGATATGGAAGGGTGGAGGGTGAAAGAAGAGACACAGAGAGAGAGATCAGGCAGATCAAAATGACAGACGGCTACTCGGACATCATTGTGAGATAAATCCTTTATAACCACATCCAGTAACAGGAACAACACAGCTTGAAAGCTTCATCTATTTTTTTTTTAACACAACTGGATTCATAGTTGTACGCTAACGAGTTAAACCATCAATTTGCAACCTACCCTCCCAAAAAATTGAACCCCCTCTGCCCGTCGGGGCTACAGAGATACCCAACAATAAGTGCGATCTGTCACCTTGTGCTCCCACAACTTTTTTTAAGCTGTTGATTGTGAGAAAAGGCTCAGTAATCATCTCATGTTCATTACAACACACACACATCTAACGAGCCAGTTCCAACGCAAACATTTAGAGAATGAAAGAACGTAGAACATAGCGGCCACATGAAAGACTATTCAGTAACAAGTCCAGGCCACATCTTTCCCACAGAATGGAAATGATAATGAGGAATACAATTAAAACACATATGATAAATCAGCTTAAAAACTACAACTATAAACTCCTAAAATTAAAGACGAGGAAGAAGAATGTGTGGAATAGAAAAGAAGAAGCTTTGTGACTCTGCAAACACGGGAAGACGGAGAGAAGAGTCCAGCTGCATGTAAATGAAGTAATTCTGATTTTTAAATTAATTTGTCCCGGTTTAGGTAGGTTTGCTGAGCATGAATGTGGTTTTGCATGACTGTCCTGCATTTGTGAAATGTTATCAAAACTGAT
The DNA here is from genome assembly GCA_036937835.1 of Pampus argenteus. Taxonomy (NCBI): domain Eukaryota; kingdom Metazoa; phylum Chordata; class Actinopteri; order Scombriformes; family Stromateidae; genus Pampus; species Pampus argenteus. The sequence goes on along the minus strand of CM072864.1, from coordinate 6,729,199 downwards.
AGACACAGTGCAGCTTAAGAGAGAAATGTTAATTAGTAAAAGTAAGAGATTCGGAATTTGAAAAGCCTGTAATAATCACACACTGGGTTTCAGTAAGGCTGACATCACTATCACATCACTACCATCTGCTGCTCTGTCTTCTCTCATTCATCCTCAAATTACCCTCTCGTGCTGTTTCTTTTTTTATCTCTCTCACATCCTTTCCCTCCCTCATCTCTTCTGCCTCCTAACTGCCTGCTTCCTCTTTCATTCACTCTTCCTTCTCTCTATTTAACCTGGTCCATCTCCTCTCGCCGCTCTCCCACCCTCACCATTGCTCTGAGCAGCAGCGCTGGTCGTCAGGGAAACAGGGTGTTGCATGGCAGCGCCCAGGCCCGGGTATCCACGGTAACCGTAGCTGAGGCCAGCTCCGTTGATGTAGAGCTGGGTGTCCTGGGAGAAGGCTGAAGCAGCCAGGGAGTAGGCAGAGTGGGCGAGGGACGCCGGCTCCCTCAGACCTCCTCCTCCACTGGACGGCTTGTCCAGAGAGATCTGCTCATCCTGACAGGAGAATCAGGAAATCAGTGGCTTTATTCTCCAAATACTATACAGGAAGCTGTTTGGTCACACACATGTCTTTGGTATAAAGGATGGCACTTCCACATATTTTCCTTCAGTGAGAATCTGTGATGCATCCATCAAAAGCTTTGTCTTATACCAAAGAGGAGAAACATATTAGAAGATAGCAGCTCACTTTACATACATTGACATAAAGAAAACATAGATGTTAGCCAGTCACACACAAAGTTCAAATGTTGCTCCTGTTCCTATCACATACACTGACCATATGACTGAGGTTATACACATGATCAACACTTACGTGATAGGCTTCCAGGCGCATCCTCTTTGCGGCGTTGCGTGACTCGCTCTCGCAGGCAGCAGCCAGGATGTTCTCAGCCATTGCTGAGGTGAGGTGAGGTGGGGTAGGACGGGTCTGCAGGCAACAGATAAAATTGTATCACTGCGTGAATCAGAGCAACAGGTGTGTGTGTGTGTGTGTGTGTGTGTGTGTGTGCGTGTGTCACACAGTATTAACAGACTGAGACTTGTTACGTTGTAGTTATATAGTGATTGAATTTGATTAGAACGAGTGTGATTTGACATTGCGCATGCACACGCGCACACACACACACACGCCATATATCCACAGGTTGTTTGTGTACAAAAATAAAATAATGAAAATAAGTGATGCTGACAAAGTGGACACTGTATCATCACACAGTGTAACACTGCGCTTCTCCACTGGAGGGCAGCAGAGACATTCACATGACTGGTTCCTCTTCACGATCATTCCACACAATATTAACGTGCAAAGTCACAACAGACCCCTCATACACCCTGACTCTGCTCCGTATCCGTGGTGTTGAATCACTGTCACACTGTCAATTATCACAGATCATTAATTCAAAATCATCACGTGTGTAGAGTTAGTTTACACACGAGCCTCAACTTTACAGTCATGGACATATAAGCTAAGTTACATGACACAGAAGAAGAGGAGGCTTTGTTCATCTCAGCATATTATTTAGCATCTTATTATACTTATTTAGCAAAAACAGTCACTGTTAAGATAAGTCATTTCGCCTGTGTTGACAACATAAAGATCTTTTTCATTTACTAGTACAGACTGCAGTGTATTAATTATCTATGTTGCTGCACACACCCTGCTGGTCCCTGCTGATGTCGTGTTAACAACTGTAAAACATATAAATAGTTCGAATCTGACAGTTGAAGTCAGTTTGAAATAAATAGATGCACTTGAAGAAATGCTGCCGCAAAGACTATATTAGTTCTTATATTAAGACATTCTGCACGATGTCACACCTTTAAACTGAAATAAATTGACAAGAGCGTGTCGTTTCTATAGTTACAATTCATTTACAGTCACTTTTCTCTTCTTTCTTTTGTGAAAAGATGATAATTTATTGACTATAAACTACAAGTATAGGTCACAAATACAAAAATGTGTTTTTTCTCTCTCTCTCTAAAACAACACTGTCAGTTCATACATCGTGGAGTCTAGAAATACAGTCATGATGGTGTCGGGAGAATAAAATCCTTCTTTGTACAAGGGTAAATTGTGCAAAATATCAACCGTGTTACCGGTTATAAAATGGAAAGAAATGAGTGATCACGTGAATTAAATCTGGCTTTAATTTGGGATGACAGACATCTTTCATGTAAACATAAACAGCAGACATACCTGCAGCTGGAATCAATGCAACAACTAACAAAAGTGAGTGTCTATGTGGAATTATTCTTACACAGTCCAACATCGAACAATCATACGATGTCCCTGCTTCATCGGAACATTTTATAAAAGCATTTCTCAGACTTTTGAGTAAAAAATGTTGTGAAGAGTTTCTTCTTTCTACTTCTGTATCTGCATTTGTGACTTTTGGTTCTAAGTGAAGAGTTTTTTCCAGAAAGTTTTTTTTTTTTTTTTTACTTTAAGATCACCTTTACATGAACTGACAGAGCTTTTGTTCACACTCCTCTATGTACGCATTGTCAGAATGAACAAGAGAGGCCGTTCTCTAGCTCTCCAGATTCCTGATAGAATGACAAAAGAAGCGAGGCCAGCCGAGCATTATTGAACGTGTTTGCTGGTCTAACGGGCAAACTACTCACTTGTGTAGAAACTGCACAACAGAATGGAGTACAATAGAAGAAATGGTGGTTCAAGACTCTCGGCCGAACCACAGACCTCAACAAGCTGTACGTCGTTAATTCCCTGTGAGATTTGACATTAAGAGTTCAAATCTAATATTAAGAATAAAATGTGTTCCCAAGTTGGATTTTAATTTGCTTTAGTCACATTACTCCGAAGAATGTTTCCCAGATGAAGATGACAGTTTCAGCCACGGCTAAAATATCTAACAGTGAAAAGGGAATTATATGGCTGTCAGCCTAAAAGCCCTCTGAGAGCAGGTATCAGCTCGGTGTCACACAATAAATGAGCGACTCAGACTGAATTGAACCAATTTCTCCAAACTGTGTAAATGGTCCTCTCAAGTCACAAAGGTGGAAAAACAGCCATAGTGATACCATTACTGCCGTTACAAGTTTTACTTGTACTAGTAGTACTTAAACCCATGATAACTAGAATGCAGTCAGACCTCCTCAAAGACTCACAATCCTCGAAACGTGGATCCGTTACAATCTCCTGCTAACGGACAAACAAATGAAAATATTATCATCTTCAGGTGTGTACAGTACCTCCATGCCGTTCTTCTTCATGCGTCGGCAGGATTTGAGGTAGGTGCGGATGCGCTTGCGAGCACGTTCCTGGAACTCTGGGAACTGTCTGCTGCAGGACTCGATGATGGCCTGGATCTTCTCCTTGGGCTGCTTGGAGATGGGCACCATCCGATCCAAGTTCTCGTCCACAAACAGGCGCACAAACATCTGCAGGTAGACAAAACAGATGTTAGAGAAGCAGTCTCCAGCCGTAATGTCAGCTCACAGTGTGTATTAAGTTAGAAGAGCAGAGCGATCAGAAGAGCAAAATAATAATACCGGGAATGTGCCATGAAACCGAGACGATGAGCTAAAAAGTCTCTGCAGAGCGACATGATAATTCACTGCGGGTTCATAACAGAGTGGCTGCTCTGCTCTACCACGCAGTCGTTTGATACACAGATATTAGAGGAAAAGCATCAGTGGAGCTGAAACTGCGCTACTTATACAAAGTTCAGGCTACTGAATGTTACAGAGTCTGTGCTTTGGTGATCAATGATGCTGACAGGTTTTAAAGGAGGAACAGACAGCCGGCGCGTCAGTATTTCTTCTTTATGAGAATAAAGAGACACCTTATGGATCCCAGTGGGGACGTCATATGACACAGCCGATACTGTTTCTGACTTACATTGAAGGCCTTTAGTCTCTCGGGATCGACTCCCTCTGTGTCGTTGATCTTGTCGTTGTCATCGTGGTCGTCGTGGTCATCATCGTCATCATCGGGGGCAACCTGGCTGCCGTGACGCCCCGTGGTCAGGTCTTCGGCACCTAAGTCCATCTTCACGCTGTCGTAGCTGCCACCTGAACTGTACTGGGGGGACTACACACACACACACACACACACACACACACATACAGAAGCAATATTATCATCTCAATATTTGTCTGTAAATGTGAATATTAAACCAGATGAGAACAAGAAGGAGGACTGACATCTGTGCTAAACTAAACAAAAACACTAATTAAGAGTTTCATCAAGATTTGAGTCTTTGGTGGAGACGCTCAGCTCACAAAAGAGAAAAGTCAATTTAAGGAATAAAAGATCATCTCACAGATTACATGTGAACATTTTATGTTTTCGCTGTAACTTTCACACTTTCACAAAGGATCTAGAAGCTGAGAGTGAGTGTGGCAGGTCGACTCCACCAGACATTTAATCATCGAGCAGAAAGTCAACAGATGAAAACTTTTCCACTTCAGCAGTGTAAAGAGGACTTGTCGGAGGAACTGTGATGATAGGTTTGTATTGCAGCATGGAAATGTTTACTGGGGTGTTAAAACCGGGTGATAAGGGTCGCTGTCATGGCAACAGATGTTTCATCTTCCTCTGCAGGTTCTCGCTCTCTCCTGCAGCTCACCTGAATATGTGTTTTGTGTTCACTTATATGTCTTATAGTTTCAGCTCCTCTCCTCTTAGATTTGACTGATCGTTCAATAATAATCAATCCAACTGCTGCTACTGATCTGCATTTATTATTATTAAATAATAATAATAATACATATACATATTTACATTTTTTAGAGCAGCAACCTTGTGCTTCTGGTGCATGTTAGGATCTTTTTAACTAAAGCGCCTTGAAAAGCGCTCTGTAAATTGAATGTATTTTTATTATAATTACATATATTATACATATCATTTATTTTGAGAATGATGTATATTCCTTTATGATTTGATCTTATGTTGTCTTTCTTAGCAGTTTAAATATTCATGTGACCTTGATGCACTTTGTAATATGTATTTAGAAAGATAACAGCTGTTGGACTATGAGTTACATTGTGTACTGATTTACTCATGTTTCACTCACAACCACATAAATCCTTCTTTAAATGTTCTAATTTTGGGTTTAAGTTTTAAAATCTAGTTTTTACAGAGTAACTTAATACCAAGATGACTGGGATAGTTTATAAGTAGCAGTGCTGTCTAGCTGAAAGCTTCCACCTGTAGAAGCTCTCGGAGGAAACAAAAAATGAGTCAACCTGACAGATGCACAAACAGAAAATGTCCCTCCTACCTCCACTCAACACACACTCGGCCATGAGTCATACACAAATGCATCAACATACAGATACACAATGTAGGGAGACAGACCTGCTGCAAGGAAACACACAAGAAGAAACATGGAGAGAAATCTTAGTTAAAGAGAGTGAGAGGTGAAAGCACATCCTCAGGTAACAGAGTGCCTGGGCGAAGCTGGGAACACACACACACACACACACACACACACACACACACACTTGGCAGGCTGTGTATGTGAGAGAAAGTGTGAAAGGACCATTTGTTGTATGTGTGTGTGTGTGTGTGTGAGCATTGTATATAGCTGTGTTTGTGTCTTCAGGACCGTCCAGCAGTAATGTGGAGAGCTCCAAGGCTGCTGTGTATTGTTTGTCATTGTTTTGGTTCTGCTATTCAGCTCGGTACAAAGAATGAGAGAGGAAAGAGACCTCCACTGGTCACCCTGCACCTCCTCTCTCACTCTCCTCTCACTTCTACCTCCATCTTTTTATTTTCTAATTCTATTTGACGGCCAACGGCTTTCATGTTGAACAAAGATGTCCTAAACATGTCGACATGGATGTGGCAACTGGTTAATTAAAATGAAAGAAAATGGAGATTTCATGTTTACTCTGATAGATCGTTTCAGTTTTTCACACTGAACATGAATAGATGGAAGAAAAACGGCTTTTTTATTGAAAGAGAAAAATGAGACGAGCAGGAAGGACAGAAAGCAGGAGGAGAAGCTGTACAAATGGAAGTCAAGATGAAATACAAAATGAGTTTTTCACTGTTGCTGCTTTCTTTGTATCATAACCTTCAACTTATTAACAATAATTTCTACATCTTATTTAGTAACATTATTTCTTTATTTTTCAGCTTTGAACAAAAATAGATTTTAGGAGTTAACAGAGTGGCTTTATTTACCAGTGGGTGTAAATAAACCCTTCTACCTATGGTGTTGTCATATTAACTCTTTTTCTTTACTAAATCTCATTGTAAATAAATCAGTTGGGACTGCATACAGTCACAGTAGCTGTGTATGCGTGTGCGCTCTCACCTTGCCCCCGTAGTCCCTGCCGTCTCGGTCCAGTCGCAGCTCGGCGGTGTGTGTGTGGGAGTGTGTGTTGGGAGTGTGCGCTTTATGTGTGTGTGGCAGGGTCAGAGGCAGGGCCGGGTGTGGAGCCAGGGGAGGTTTGGCAGCCAGCGGGTACTTCCTGCGGAGCTCCTCGGGCGCGCTGGGATGCAGAGCGCCAAGCAGCGCTGCTGCCGCTGCCGAGACGGTGACGGGCAGGTGAGAGGTGGACAGAGGCAGCCGCTGAGGGGGCGGGTCACTCAGGTTCATCGGCTGCTGGTCCTCGGATGATGATGAAGAGGATGTAGGCGTGCTGAAGTCCAGTGGGGCGGGGCCACCGTTACCGTTGACGACCTCATTTTCTCTTACTATGGCGCCGTCTGTCACAGCGGAGGAGGGAGGAGTAAGAGCAGGCAGGCCATTGCCACTGCCGCTCTCTGATGATGAATCATCTGAAAGGAGAGACAGAGAGACGTGAAATCTTTTTTCTGCTTTTAACTGTTGCTGCTTCTTCTTTTTAATATTTGTTTCCCTCCCTGGTTGAATAATGGACATTTCCTCATATTAACAGATGAAGTTACAGACACACAGACATTGGACAGCTCGTATTTGTTTTATGTGAGAACATAATATTGTTCATAAAGTAAGTACCTATAATTCTGGATAATCCTCACTGTGAACAGTTGAAACCGCTTTCTTTTTTTGATATCACTAATACTAATAGGAATATGTAAAGCTTGTATTCAGTCTCTTCTACAGGCTGTTCACAAGCATTGAGGCACAAGAGGAAGCGTGTAATTCTGTATTCCAAAAACAACTCAAAAGCAAAAGCTATAAATGACAAGAGAGGCATTTGTGGTGTTAGCTTTGGTCTTTAGGCTAAAATTTTATGTTTTCTTGTCGTTGCAGAGAGTGCATGTGACATGTTGAACCTCATTACTGTGACGACAACATAAATATAACAAACACTCACATGTCTGTAATTTTAGAGACTGGTTACAGAGTTCTTATTCAGTATGAAGCAGCGACTGATATCATGTGATAGTTGTCACAGATTCCACCCAGAACACTTAACAGATACACAAATAGGCTGCATATTTCTAACAGACTCCATGACTATTTTTAATGACCAGCAGATGGCATTCTTCCATCATGAAGTAGCCACAGTTTCTTGTATTTATTTTATTTATTTATTTATTTTAGTTTGGGTAGAGTACAGGACGCATAACAGAAAAAGAACTGTCATACAAAGAATATAAACTTGGTGTAAATCAAAAACTCAACATGTATCAACATCTCTGTTCGGGATGTTTACATTACCAACTACAAAACAACCAATCCCTTGTACATATATATATATATATACCTCCTGGCTGCAAAGAGAAAAAGAAAGGAAAAGAAAAAAGTATGAGCTTCTTACACCATCTTAACTCCTCTTCTTAAATATGAAGAATAATTTGTATATATTTCTCTGTATGTGTTCATGTCATTGTGTTAAATCCCTTTATTTTATAATCAAAGGAAACAATTAAATTAACAATTTTGCAGAAAAAAACAGGAACTCTCTCTATTTCAATGACAACTTCAGCTGGAACGAAAATGAGAGGGCAGTTACTGTCGTCCTGTAGCCGGCAGGGGCTGTCACAGTGATGGCTGATACAACTGTCCGCTGGTGGCTAAAGGGTGGCAGCGATTAAAGTTAAGGTGAATAAATTAACTGGAGATGTGTTTTAGTGTTATGACTGAAATGCAGCGCGTGTGTGTGTGTTAGGGGCTGCATATAGCTGCTGCGGAGGCTGTGGGTTGAGTGCAATGTGTTGGAGAGATCGGTGTCTGTTTATTTGATTAAACCCATTCAGTCTGCAGTATGACCAGACAATAACACAGTCAACACCCTGCATTATGACAGAGACCCCTTGTGTTGTTGATTTTTTTGTTTTTTGTTTTTAAGTTGCATATTCCAGCTTTAAATTGATTCTACTATCAGGAAATACTTCAGAAAAGAGTTTTCCTGGTTTTAAAGACTTCAGTATTTATTGCTGAAGCGTGTTCAACATCTCTTTTTCTCTCTTATCTCTGTCTGTATCACTTCTCTCTGGCAGACAGGCTGCTAAATAAGTGATTGTGGAATAAATGGTCTGTGCCAAGCAGGCTGGCAGGCAAGATGGATGCCTGTCTGACTGACAGATAGGTTTTATCGTTCTTTCCTTCCTCCACAGAAAAAGAGATGGCGTGTCATTTGTGTCATTTCCACTATTGCCCCAGTGTATGGTTAACTGTGTAGTGCAGAATTTATTAGCGTTTGTAAAGTAAACAAAGATGAATAGAGAGTTTTTAAAAACACAACAGAGATGGAGTGAGAAAGATTCAATGAAGATTGAATGAACGATTTGAAACTGAAAATGAAAGCAGCTGTAATTCAGCATGATTGGAGGGTGGAGGAGGAGGAGTTGGGGGGAGGGGGGCAAAAGAAGAAGATGTAATTTGAATGGGTCGACAGTAACAAAAAAATACAGCAGTGGTTGGTTTGTAAGGAAAAGAAAGTGATGAAGAGAAAGAGGGAGAGGGTGCTGAGGATGGTATCGACTGTATCTTTTAGTTCTGTGGGGGAGGGAGGGGTGGAGCCCAAACTGCTGCATGGAGAGAGGGAGAGATGGTTTGAGTGGTGAAGAGAGGGAGGTACAGCCAGGCAGAAGGAAAGAGGTCAGGAGGGGGTGGGAGGAGGCTGAGAGGGAGGGGGTCATGGCTTCAGGGGTGGGGGCAGCGGGAGAGGAGAGAGAGAGAGGGGAGAGGATGAGGGAGGACTGAGATGGGGGATGGGAGGGGGAAGGGTGGAGAGAGATTGAGGCAAAGGGACAGGCACGTGGGAGAGATTTTTGTATTTTGTGTCTTCTTCTTTCACCTTTACCATCACATTTTTTTTTTTATAACTTCATCTCACCTCATGGCAGCCGATCGTACGTACAGTCAACTGTCCAGTATTTGGTGTTAATGCTGTGACGTCTTGTGTGCACAGTGTCGTAACGTTGATGCTTTTCCTTTAGATTCTGTTTTATTAACTTATCTATCTTAAAGCTCTTCATTACAGTCGTGCTAATAATGAGCATGGGTCTGAATGTGAGAGATGAAGACAGAGGGAAGCCCTGGGACCTGGAGAAAAGAAAAGCATGGCACAGTGTATATATGAGTGTGTGTGTAAGGACTATTCATGCGAAGAGGCGAAGGCCAACCTAATTCCTGCCGCCTCGACACAAATCCACCCCCCCACCCCCCACCCCCCAGCAGTGAGACCACCGTCACTGCCTCTGCAGCCATCCATCCCTACATCCCTCCATCCCGCCCCAACAGAGTGAGGGATCTCTACTCGTCTATTCTTTGTATTCTTCTCCTTCCTCCGTCCACGCCTGCCAAACAGGGAGCGGCCTTCTCTCATTTCATATTCTTTCTGTCTTCTTTTTTTCTCTGTCCCTCTCTCCCTTTTTTCTTTCTTTCTTTCTTTACTTGATGTCAGACACAAACATGATGCAGGCATTCCTCATTTCTTCCTGGCTTTAATTAAAAAAAAGAAAACAAAAAAGGCATGTTGGGCTCCATGTCTTTCTTCTGTGTTCTACTATCCCCACATCGTGATATCAGTGAGATAACGGTCTGATTGTTGGTTGTTTTGTCTCGTGTAGTGTGTCCTGGTGACAGATAACTATGTGCTTCCATGTTTGTGTTAACAGTGTGGGGAGGAATGTTTCATGTTTCTGGGACCGCAGACCTTTGCATTTATTAAAGGATGCACAAGTCTTAAAAAAATCATATTGATCATTAGAAAAAGCCAGGAAAACCTTTCACTGTTCATGTAGGCACCTAAAAATGTGAACCTCTCCGTATATCCATGTTCCCCTGCACCGCATTGCAATCAGATGTCGACATGCTAATTAGTCAGAGAGCTGACAATTTTTTTTCAAGGGAAGGCTCGTTAGCTTGTAGCAGCTGAGCTTTCTTAAGATAGCAGGAAGTTCGGTGACCTTTCAACTTGGCTGGGTGGATTTGTTTTTCATTAAAACTGTGATCACGCTGTACAGATGTCATTAACACCTAATCTGATATAGTGGCCATCTTGAAAGACCTGAATGTTATCAGCTCTTCCTTCCATCTCTTCTTTTCTGCTTGGATCACATCCACACCCTGATCCTCTTTTTCTCTGTATCTCAAAACAACAAAGTATTGAGCCCTCCTTCCTTTTTCCCTGCATGAACTCATACAGAGTTATCTTTTGTACCTGTATCCTGTGTACACACAGTAAGCTTGTATATATACTATACTATACTGTGTGTGTGTGTATATATATATATATATATACTTTCTAAAAGCAGCAGACAGTAAACACGAACAGTTGCTCTATTATACGGCGACACTCCGTCAGGGCTAACCACTTGAAAAAACGACTATAAAACAGCACATGAAATATTATTGTCCACTTAAATCTGTGTGTCCACATGAGTCATGACACCAAAGTTCAAGAGTTATGACGCAAATAAAACACGTCCATTCAGCCTCAAAGAGTCCGGCACAATGCACTCATTCATCCATAACACTTTGTACTGAGTTACACATTTCACGATGCTCTGACACAGAGACTTTAATTATTGTGTTTACATGCCAGGACTAATCAGCAGAGGGAAATATTTTTGCTACAGCATTCACATTTTTCAAGTGACATCTGTATCTAAGAAAAAACTTTCCAATTCTAAGAAAACTTTCCCTTCATTTGGTATCTGCTAACAACCATATAAGATTATTTACTCTCCTTTGCCCATTCCCACCATCCTGGAAATATTTTTTTTCAATTAATTAGTTAACTGTAACTTTTGGGCTGTAAAGTGTCAGAAAATAGTGAAAAACTACTTTCCAAAGTTTCCAAATTTAGTGTTTTGTACAATCAACAGTCCAAAATCCAAAGATAATCAGTTTACTTTCATGTATGACAAAGAACAGCATTAAATCTGCATGTCGAAGTGTCCTTGAGCACGATAATTAACCCCTTATTGCCCCTGAAGGCTGTGTCATCAGTGTGTGAATGTGTGTGTGTAAATGGGTGAATGTTGACATGTGTTGTAAAGCGCTTTGAGTAGTCAGCGACTAGAGAGGAGTGATATAACTGCAGTCCATTTACCATTTTCATTTCAGAAGGTGAAACCAGAAAAATCTGTTAATTTAATTATCAAAATAGCTGCTGGTTCATTTTCTGTTGATCAACTAATTGAGTAATTGTTACCAGCTCTATAGTTACTGTATTTGTGTTTGATTTTTGCATACTTAGCTAACTTATTAGCCAGTTGATGGCTAGCTACTACGGCCATATTCAGCTAAATATATTTATAACACTGGCAGCAGAGGGGCTGATCATTCCTCCACATGCCGTCATTGTTCCCTATTCATCCCCTTTACATTCCTATTTATTTTCTCCTCCATCCTCATTCTCCACCTCTACCTTGTCACACTCCTCTTTCAATCCTTCGCTCCTTCCACCACTCCCACTCTCATCCAGCCTGCGGGCAGCAGCACAGTGACGGTGATGCATGGCGCTGTTTACTGTTCGGCTATGGCCCGAGGGGCACCGGGGCACAGGAGACACCCCGGTGTGTTTAAGAGGTCGAATGTTTTCTCGCGTCAAGGACACGGACGGACACACACACACACTCACTCACTCACACACACGAGTGTCATCTGGGAAGCAACTTCCAGATAAAAGCCTGTGTTTCCCCAGAGAGAAGCAGGACAAGCAGACCAAGACTTTAACAGTCAATCATTGTTCCCACAATCCACTGGGAGGAGTAGGAGGAGGAGGAGGACGATGCTGTATCAGCTGAAGTGGCAACATAGTTCTCCAACAACGTGTGTGTGTACGCAGCAACGAAATGTACATATCTGAGTGTGTGTGTGTTTTTCTGTGTGTGTGTCCAAGAACAGGTGTGTGTCTGTGTGTGATTAATTTTTTTACATTCAAGCTGTTGGACCGACGCTGCAGTACAGAGGGGCGACAAATGCGTGGGCCCTTTCACACACACATACATACACACACACAGCGTAAATCACGCTCGTCTCAGTCTTTTCAACATGCTGCACTGTCGCTCCATCACTCACATGAAGGTTAAAATACACACCAAGACACAAAAGGTACAAAAATCATCAGCATGGTGGCATTTACATTTTTGGCATTAAGATAGTTATGTGAACGAGAGGATGAACAGAAGCGACATCGTCTATGAATCATGATAATTACGGGTAAAAGAAATATGTCAAATGGAACTGTTCAGCATCAGGAAGCATTAAGAAGAGCTCACAGGAGTGTCAGATTTTACCAGAATCTAATTTGTACTTGAAAAAAATGTAGTCACATCAATCAAGACAGATTACACTGAAACATATATTTCAGTTGCAAAGAAAGGATCAAAAATCATCGTTATTTCAACACGAAGAACTCCAAGAACCAGAAAAAAATGCAAAAACTACTCTGTCTCTCCAACAGCTCTCGGTCTCCAGATGTTTTACTGTAAGATCAGATATTCTGGCAAAAAGCGCAAAACAAATGAAATATGTTGTCACATTTTATTGATTCCTTAATCAACATTTTTGTTACTTGCCAGAAACATTAATTAACAACGTTTCCTCATTATGTTACTAGATAATGTAATCCAGATGGCATTTCATCATTAATTCATCAAATTATATATATATTTTTCGAGACATTCAGACATATTTATACAAATATTCATACATAATTTCTAGGAGACAGGATCAACTTACAAAATAAATTTTTTTTTTTTGGAGATCTGAGAAAAAGGGCTTCTGTAATAAACCAGGATTGAATGTTGACTCAAAATACATAAAAGTACAGGACCTTGATACTGACAGAGTGGAGGCCTCAAGTCACTGGAAGCACCTGCACTGAACATGTCCAATATGCAGTGATGATACTTCAAGGCCCCTTGCAGCAAAGCTTTCACCAAATGGCACATGTTAAGTCAACTTGCAGTCATTTCTCATTAGGCAGGAGATATATGTCCACGTGAACTTGAGAGCAACGGCCCTTTAATTAAAAAATGAGCCATATATCACTGGAGTGCAGCTCTGAACAGAAGCGAAAGAGCACGTTTCAATCAATATGATTTAATAATCGTCACAAGATATTTTACATTTCAGCCGTACACTGGGGAGAACACAACAAATCAATGCCTCCGTTGTAGTGATGGGGGCACTTGTGCATTGATTTAAATAGGGCGGGCAGATTAAAAACCTTGGCATTAATTAAGCAGATTGTTTCTTTAATACAGTGAAGAAATACAGGCCGTGTAAACAGTAGCCCGGGGAGGGGTGGGGGTTGTGGGGGGTGGGGTGTACCCCCACTCACACTCCCTGCTGAGGTGGAAATAAACTCTCGTCCCCTCAGCTTCTCTATTTATTTCTCCTCCTGTCAGTTCTTCTCTCCCGTGGCTCCACTCCTCTCTCTTCCACTCTTTTTTTTGTTTTCTGACATCATCCTGCTTTCTTTATCTACTCTCTAAAAAGTAACCAAGGGAATCACATAATTGTAAATATGTTTTCATGTAGCACAAGATATGTTTCCTTTAAATAATAACTCATGAACACACCAGAGGGTTGCCTGTAGCAAACATTTCAGTTTGCTGGCATCATGATTTATAATTACAAATGTCTAATTGTTTCTTGGTTACACGGCAGCACACAATGTGACCGTGTGTGTGTGTGTCTTTGGTCATATTGTACATATACATGTGAATAGAAACGTTTGTCTGTCACGCAGGCTACATCATATCACCTCGCTCTGTGTGTATGTGTGTGTGTATGTATGAGAGCTGTGCGTCACAGTCACATGGTCGCATCGTATAGGACACAGCAATGACCCCTGGGAGAACAAATTGCCGTGACCTTGGTCAGACAGCAGCAGCACTGTGTTGTATTGAACTTGTGTCCTGGATGAACCTTCAGTCTTTACAGTGGATTATACGTGTGGAAGGTGTGTATCTCCCCTGAGGACATTACTGCACTGAAAAATAATCTTTTTAAGGTTTCATGGTTTTCACTGACGAAACAAAATATTCACATCATAAAGAGATTAGTTTTTGTGGTTTGAGGTTGAGATGTTTTTCTTTTGACCGCGTGATTAAGAAAGGTCACGTGTGCTATCTCATTCTCACAGAGAAAAATTTAAAAGTTAATAATGTTTTTTTTTTTTTTTTTTTTTAAAAACACTACCTACTGAAGCAGTGGTGAATAAACATGGCACGCTGTTTCTTTCTTTAAACCATTGCACCAATTACAATAATTTGCTACAGCAGTTTTATTGAATTATACAACGGTGCAAGGCTGTTCATATTAATCCAACTCATGTGGATTGGATTATAATGTGAAGGTAGAATATGTACAGCGTTGATATTTGGTGTCTATGCTGTGACTTCATCACTCCACACATGGAAACACACAGTTCAGCAGGAAGTGATAGCATAGCGGATACATGTTGCAGTCAGCGCAGTATGTCGCGTAAGAATGTATGTAGTGGAGGCTGCAAAATTAGCTTCTTATAATCTATACTGAGAGTAAATCGATCAATGAAACTGATACTTGTGCTTATGCAGTCTGCTTGATGCTGATAAGATTAACTACGCAGGTATCAAAACTTTCTCAAAAAGCAGTAATAGCATATCCATAGATTACAATAGGATTAGAGAACTGGGATATCCAGCCTTAAATAAAAGATTAAAGGATAAGGCTGGAGATTTTCTATGTTTTTCTTATTGTCAACAAATCTCATGTGCAGAGACAAACCAACAATGAATGAATTAATGAATGAGCCTGATGTATCTTAAGCAAGAGATGTTATTGATGTATTAAAATCATTTCACAGCATAATATTTGAAAACAAATCCTTTACAGTACTATATCATGTGCTGTATAAGTAGGCAGACTGGTAATTATATGTGCATATGCTCACAGAAACAGAAGCACCTCTTAACTGCATTTATCACCAATCGTGGGCTGTAGCTGTTTTTCAAATCAGAAGAAAAAGAAATCTGTTATTTGAAGAGAGCTGATGCTTTTAATTCAACTGTACAAAGATGATAAAGAAAGAGGTGGCTGCCATCTTTTAATGAAGGAAGTAAAATGCACACACACTCTAGTACACAGACACATACATAAGCACACACACAAACACACCACCTACCAAATAGCCTTGCCTGATACAAAAAAAGGAACAGTGGTGCTTTTTACATTTCTACAATTATCTGTCAGCTATTAAGAGCACTGAATCGATTGCAGTGTCATTAGCAGGCTGGGCGTTGTTGAGTGGACTGCAGAGGAGGAAAAAGAGGAGGAGGAGGATACACAGGAGGTAGAGAAAGAGGAGGAAGACAAGTGAAAATAGGAGGAAGAGTAGAGAAGGGCTGCAGGACGACAAGCACTGATGAGAACATGACAGCTGAAAAAAAAGAGGAGAAGAAAGAGAGAAACCTGAGGACAGACACAAGGGAGGAGGACGAGAGAAACCAGAAGAAGCACATGAGATGAAGAGGAAGAGGAGAAAAGAGGAGAGCGAGAAGAAAAATAAAAGGAAGGAAATGGCAGAGAAAGAGAATGAAGAGGAAAATATATTGAGAGGAGGAAAATGAGGCAAAGAAGTAGAGCAGTGTGCAGATTAGAGGGTTAGATGGTAGAGGGACATACAGAGGAGCAGAGAGGAGCAGAGGATGGAAGGATGGAAGGATAGAGGGTTGGAAGGAGGGAAGGAGGGAAGGATGGAAGGAGGGAAGGAGGAAAGGATGGAAGCCCTAATGGGTCGTCCCCTGTCGTTTTTCATTTGCGGCTTCACTACGCAGTGACAGCTAGAGGCTTTTCTCCCTCCTCCCTCTACTCAGAGGAGCTAACCTGAGCAAGAGTGGTAACAGATGCTAATTCCTTCACTCCTCCTCCTCCTCCCCCTCTTATGCCAAGGGATGGAGAGCCAAGGGGAGGTTGCGGGAGAGAAAGAAGGAGGGGAGGTAGAGGTGGAGGTGGGGGAGAAGCGAGCCGTCGACTCCCCCGCGTGGGATTACAATGGATTATCCCACTAAGACGCGGCACGAGCTGCTTGCTAGCTCTCAGCGCCTGCCTGCCTGCCGCACCCCGCAACACACCGTATGGCCCGGCCCTGCCTGGCATCGTCATAGCAACGACCCTCAAAGTCCAACCCACCCCTCTCTCACACACACAACGATGTCCCTCCGAAAAAAGCAACCCTGAGCTCCTTTTTCCTCCCTCCTCCTCCTCTTGGCGGTGACAGCGACCCTCTCACTGACAGGCCCAGCTGGCACCAGCAGAAACACACACAGCTGCTCTGATCGTCCTCACACACTTTACGTTCAATTTTGTATTTTTAGTCATCTAAGATTTTTGTGAATATGTATGTTATTTAAAAAAAAGAGTTTTCCCTACCAGCGAACAAGCATCAGTGTTTTTTATATCTCATGATGGTCTCAGAGCTGAAAGAATTAGTTGATTAATCACACAGAAAAATTATTCTGTAACTATTCTGATGATCAATAAAAATAATATTCATACATTTTCATTACTCATAAATTTAAACTTTACGGGATAAAACACAACACACAAGTTGTTTTTGTATAACTGAGGGAAAGATTATGAATATGACATCGGACAGAAAGACAAACAGAAGTCATCAGTCCTAATGAGTGAGTTTCACTGCAACTTTTTGAGCCGCAAAAGCAATCAATCACCTAAAGAAGCCTGATGTTGCTCAGAGTCATACAGGTCAGTATGTATAAAAAAATAATTTTTAAAGAAGGAACATTAAAAAAGAGACAAAGATGAGGAAGACGTATGCAGAAAAGCTGTCCGCTGAACATCTGCATTTCTACAAAGAAGAGGAAGAAGAAGTACTGAGAGAGGAAAATGCAGAAGTCAAAGAAAAGCAGAGAGGAGGAGAGTTAGGTCCCTCCTGTAGTGTATGTGTGTGTGTGTGTGTGTGTGTGTGTGTCCTCTAATGACTTTGAGGTGTCCTGCAATTTTCAATAAGTCTGTGTGTTGACGCCTGGACAGTCCGCCTGCATTGAGCCAGCAGAGGGCCATCTGGATACACACACGCTCATTATGCATATGCTTTCATCTAATGTACAGCCTACACACACCTAAACCAGCCACATTTCAATGGACACACACTCGCAGAATCAAACTAAATAAATTAGAGCTGCAACGATTAATCGATTAATTGATCAACTCGTTTTAATTTTTTTTTAAAGCAAAAAATGCAGACAAATGAACTGGTTTCATCTGCTCACAAATTCGTCAAGTTAATCAAGAAAACAAACGTTAAATAACTGATAATATAGACAAAAACAATCTTAAATTGCAACCCTAAAATATATCTTCATGACCTATAAAATTGAGTCTTGAAGCACAGGAAATAGCCACATGGGAAACAGATATATGACATTAGAAACCACGATCTGCAGAGAAAAGTGTACTTTTATGAGATACAGTACGTGGCGATGAAGAGAGAGGTTTGTTCTCATTCCTGGTTTCTGAAGCAACTCTAAACCGCAGCAGAAAGCAAAGACCTCCTTCCACTTTTAATCCGCTCTTTTTTATTGTCTGATAATTTATGTTTTTTTATGAGCTTTAATAAGTGCTCATTTCAGCCGTCACTCAGATCTTTGTCCTCTCCCCACTCCACCCGCCCCTCTCTCCTTTAATATTCAGACCTCTGACTGTTTATTGGTTGAAACTCCATTACTGATGGATATTTACATACACAGAGAGAGACACAGAGAGAGATACAGGACTATAATAATCAGGAATAAAGAAGAGAAGTCAAGATGAGTCAACATACTGCCTGAAATTTACAACAAAAAAACCACCAAACACACAGGATAAAAATGATACAATAAAGTAAAAAAAAAAAAAGAAGCAAAAGTGCACATTTATCTGTGAGCTCTAATACATTTTGGCATTTTGGGTGAACTGTGTGTGTGTGTGTGTTGGAGAGAGACAGGCTCTTCAGTATAAAGAGGATCAACAAGGCAGAATAGGAGGTTGGTACAGTCAGCACAACAGCAACAAAGACATGGCTGTCGCAGCCTGGCACTGCTTATACACCCCAGCACATAGACCCATCCCCACCATAACCCTCATCTTTGTCTGACTGAACCTCAAACAGACAAGACTGTAATGTTTGTATGAGCTCCCTCTCCTCTTTCCTGCAGCGTCAAGTATATATATATATATATATATATATATATATATATATATATATATATATATATAAAGGTTCAGTGCGAGGAGAAGGACAGTGTGCTGAATTTCTTTCTCTGTTCTTTGAGGGTGAACGAGGCATTTTGATTCAAAACAATGAGACAATAAATCTTTTCAGCAGAGATAATTTGCTGCCTTTAAATGAATAGCATGAACAAACACATCAGGGCCGGACTATATTATCATTTACAGTCTTTCAGTTGTCCTGAGATGATAAGATCATGCTATCATTTTACAAAATATAGTTTTCCAAATGAAGTTTTCCTAATCGAAATGAGTTTTTTTTTGGTGTACACATGTATAAAGTTTAATCTGATCACACAATTCATTACACTGAACATCAAAATTATTATTTTATGTGGTTTTACATACAATTGGCATATTGATTTATATATACTGAAATAGGAAAAGATTTATATTGTTGTTTATATCATGATATCGTAGTAAAGGTTTTTAATGATGCCGAAGAAATAACTTAATGGTGAGGATATGGAATAACTGGAAAAGGAAACATATACATATTTATACGTAACTATTTGTGCGTTATTTTATTGTTTGTTTATTGTGCACATGTTGTCGTGTCCAGATCTGAAAACACAAAAGTTTTAAAATGTATATAAAAAAAAGCCATATTACGTAGGCCAATTATACATGAACAAAAGTACATAGAAAAGTAATAGAAGAGTTTCTATATGTTTTGCAGCTGTAGTCAGTGGAGATTACAACATCAGGTCAGACTGGCTGGTATGTGGTGTTTAATGCTGACACATATCCAACATGATATTAAAAACATGAGGAGGAAGTATTAACTACCGCTGCACTGAATCAATTACACAAACATAGTGAGCCAAATGCTACGCTACACAACAAGCAGGGGAAAGCCCTCATCCGCTTTTTTTTTTTCTTTTCTTTTTTTAGGCGATGATGAAATTTATCATCACAGCTGAGCAGGATAATGAGGTGAGATAATAGCTGTCATGCTGTAATCCAGAGTCAGCGCTCTGTGCAGCAGAGTAATGCAGGATCCAGGCAGTCAGTCAACAATTTAATAGGATGGGATGAACACAACGCCAGCGAGCAGCGATGCCAACATGACACAATGCAGCGCGCACACACACTAGGTCATCCCTCCCTCTTTCTCTCTCTCTCCTCTCTACATCCCTTGGTGTTTTGTTTCTTTCTCTCTCGCCCTTTCACCCACTCTTCTGTGTAATTCACTGTCCATCATCCTCGGCGGCCCCGGGCGAGCGGGCTGATGCAGCTCCACAGGCTGCTGGATGATGCAGTGGCTTATGGGTCTGGGGGAAAGGCTGGCTCGCTCTCTCTCTCAGAACACAGGGAACGATGTTTTTTTTTCTCTCAGTCTAATAGACATCTGGCATTATCTGCAGGCTGGGAAATCCCACCGGCCATGTGCTGGTAAAACGCTGACACTGGTTTGTTCAGTCTTGGTAAGACATTGCAAAGAAAAGCTTCAGGAGAATAATTTAAATATCATCTTGGTGATGTGACATTCCACATCAAAATATATATTTTAGCTGGCAGCAGATGAATGAAAAACCTGCTTTCCTGACGATAAAGATGAGTCGTATCTCTGAGTCTTGCTCCATCTCTGACAGACTGTTTTACTTTGTGAAAAGAGCGATGTCTCTACATGACATAGATATCACTGTACATGGTAATACAACAATGTCCTTACTGTGTGTGTCTGAAGCGCTGAGGTCAGGGTAATAACCTTCTTGTTTATCACATGTACTTTACTGAAAACAACTATCTGCTACTGCTGGAAAACAACACTGATGAGAGAGGTGAGATTGCAAAATGAATATAAACCTGCTTTATACAATGCGACTGATCTGAGCTCCCACCTGTTGGAGGTGACTTACTTCATGTATTGGTGAAATGAAACACAACCCAGGGAGTCCAGTTTGAGTAACGCATCCATTAGTTATCAATCTGTGTCATCTACCAATGTGCATGATTTCATTAGTCAGTGCAGTACCTCATCTGATGATATTGTGTTGTCATCCATCAAAAGTTTGATTTAAAACGTATTTAATAGTCTGTTGAGAAGAATAGTTTATAAGAAGGGACAGGAGAGGAAGAGAGGAGGATGTACCGCCCAATCACTGCAGCCAGCCAGAGAGAAGCCATAAAGATGTAGAGGGACAATCATATTGAAAGAGGAGGCGAAGGGAGTGAGTGGAATGAACCATGCGGCTTGTTTACTCTCATTTACTCTAAAATCCCTCCATTGATTTCCGACTCGTCAACAAAACACATATGTAAATGTGAAAAGTGCAAAGACTGTAATTATCTAGATTAACAGCATCAATTTTCTGCAATTACGATAATGATTAGCATACACATTCACTGTTCCATTTGTTATTTAAATGTGGCCCCGCAGTTCTTAACTGTGCCGTCCTATTTTCTCTATCGTATCGTTTAGTGCTGTCAGAATGTAAAACAGCGGCGGTCGAACGGGAGGAAAGTGGGAATATCCATTAGATATAAAGACAAAGATGTTGTTGTGTTAATGGACAGATGCTGCAAAATGTGTTTAAAAAAAAAGAAAGACTGAATGAATGTTTAAACTGTAGAATCTGGAACTTAAAAATATTTATCTTGATATGAAAGCACAGTGACATATACGTCAATAGATGTATATGTGATAAACTTATCAGTCAAGTTACAACTGAAACGTTAATTTTGAACACTGAGTGGACCAGCTCAGACTGCTTCAATGTTCACCTGGTTATTGTTTTAAGACAGACCTGAAGAAGAATGTGAAGCTATCCTTTAAAAGCTTTGTTATATTAGTGTATATTCTGCTCACATGGTGTATACTTTTTGAAATGTTAAACCAGCAAAGAGATGTGAAGGGGACAGAGTGGGGGAACAAATCGAAATCAGAGTTTCCTGTTTCTCTTAGTCAGGTCTAAAATATCCGCAGGTAATACACACATGCACGCACGCACGCACACGCACACACAGAAAAAAAATTCCTACAGTTGCATCTTTCTATGAACACTGTGGGGATGGATTCATTATGTCACTCACTATCAGCAGTGGAGTTAATCCTTCTGATGGCAATCTCAAGCTGAACAGATCAATCTCACTGTTTAATGAGATGTAATCCTCCCTGCCAATTCCCTCCTGTCACTCATAGAAACTGAAACCACGCACACACACAAACACACGGAAAAATATGCAAGTTCTTCCCTAACGAAGAGACTTTTTTTCAGATTAATTTATTTGTCTGGTAACATTCAAGGATTCAAACTTTATTTGGAGTAACGTCAGAGCCAATTTCATTCATCTCAAATGCTCCATTCCTCAGAAAGAGAAAAGCATATTGATATATGTGGGTTCAGCATTTGAAATTTCGTGGCTTGATTTTCTAAAGATCCACACACATTTCAAGGATTTGTAAATAATGCCTATCTGAGGAAAAAACAGAAATGAACCCAGAGGTTATGGAACAGTGTAGCTAAGAGAGTGTGGTCTGTACAATCAAATACATTTCATAATAAAATAAAATAAAGATTCACATTCTGTATCTATTCTCTGAAAGTCCACACAGCTGCAACATACAGTCACTGCAGGAAGGAAGAGGAGGAAGGAAAGAAGACAAAGAAGAGAAGATGGATTGGATATGAGCAGTATTTCTCTCTCACACACACACACACACACACACACACACACACTCTTGTAATCGGAGTCAATTAATATTTCATCATGTGGGCAGCAGAGAGGAGACAGTAGAGGAGGAAATAATCTCAACCAACACACTGATATTAACAGCTGACTGTTCACCTGAACGCTCTCATCATCATATACTGAACATACTGTTTATTTACAAGCACCAGCTCGTGTTTCTTAAGCTTTCACACTGATGTTGTAGTCGAAAGGAATCACTCTCCACGTTTAACGCTCGCAAAGCTGCCGCTCCGGACAACATACGTGGTCGTGTGTTGAAAGACATCTTTAACGCCTGCTTGAACCAGACGGTTGTCTCCACATGCTTCAAAACCGCCACCATCCTGCTTCAGTGATGCCTCCCGGCTGTACTGACCTGCACCACCATCGTGAAGTGCTTTTTTAGAGACTAGTCGTGCACCACATAAAATCCATCCTTCCTCCCACCCTGGACCCTCTTTCAGTTTGCATATTGTGCCAACCGGTCCACTGATGACGCAGTCTCCTCTGCCCTCCACTTAGCCCTCACCCACGTGTACATGAAAAGCTCTATATGACAATTGCAGTTTATAGCAGATGGAAACCGGACCTGAACACTAGAACGGGTGAGCAGCACCAATCATCCACATAGGAGATACCGGAGCCTCTGAGCCTGTTCCACCGCACTGTGTAACAGCTTTATACATCAAGCTTTCAGACCCCCAGCTTAACTTATATTTAAATTATTAACACTTTTGTATTATTTTTATTTTTCATAGTATTTTTAAACCCTTGATGTTTTGTTTAGTACTTGTATATGCCTACACCGGAGCCTGAGAGATGATCTATATGTCCTGTACATATAGCAGAATTGACAATAAAGTTGACTTTGAAAGTCAGAAAGTAAAAATCTGAATTAGTTACAAGGTAGTGCCAGCCCAATCACATTTTCTGAGATACTGGGGAGGTTAAATCAAATGTTGCTGTTTCCATTAGCTTTTTTAACTCAATACACCAGAACTGAGAATATAAATCCCAGGAACATTTACACAAACATACATGTACTAATAAAACAATTCTGCATGTAACATGCTCAACAGTACATTAGCAACAGTGTGGCTCATTTACAGACAACTGCAATTGAAAAAGATGCACAATGACATGACACTGAGCTCTGTGATGGTGAAGAGGAGAGAAAATAAAACAGGAGTGAGACAGAGAGGAGAACAATGGGATGGGCCACTCCTTATGGCCTGCATCAGAGAGAGGAGAGGAGAGGAGAGGAGAGGAGAGGAGAGGAGAGGAGAGGAGAGGAGAGGAGAGGAGAGGAGAGGAGAGGAGAGGAGAGGAGAGGAGAGAGGAGTATCATCTCTGACTTGTTACTCCCTTGTTGAGCAGAAGAAGAGAGGAGAAACTGACAGAGCAGAAGTGCAGAATACCAGAGGGAGACAAAGTGTGACAAAGAGGAGGGGAGGGAGAGTGAATGTGAGCGTGTGGTGTGTGAGGAAAGACAGAGAGTGGACAAAGGAGGAACAGACAAAATGTGAGAAGGAGAGAGAGAAGGGGGAGAAGGGGGGTGTTGGAGGGGATGGAACTATGTTTAAAGTGATGCAGCGGAGGCGGGGCTTTGTGTGTGTGTGTGCGTATGTATTTTTCCCCGTTTCCCAGCATAAAGCCTTGACTGGTTGTTGTGCACAATGAAACACACTGCCTATTCTCTACTGACACTCCCGGCCTGTAATGTCTGAGTGGGCAAGGTCACACTCACAGTTGCTTGTATTATATACATGCAACGACACAATGATGCCTTTCAAAATCTGTCGTACACAGTGTACAGAAAACTACATTCATACTGCCTGGGCAACATATTCCTCCCACAGGATCGCGTCCATGTTCACAGATGACTGAGCTTCTGAAGCAAGTGAAAACTCTCAACAATGTGAACAGTTTCCAACCTGTACAAGTGCAGCCTATGTGAGACTCTTCTCGTTTTTTATGTATGAAACGGAGTAGTTACAGTAAGGGCAAGAGAAATAAAGACAATCTAATGGTGGAAATAACAAACTGACACCAAGCCAAAAGGTCATCTCTCCACCTAAACAATCAGATAAACATTTTTATGTTCTGCTGACAGTGAGACAAACATAAACTGCTCCGAGTGCTGCTAAAGCACAGGTGACCTACACTCAGTACTGTACCTGAACGCATCCTGTGCAGACACACGGACAGGGGAGTAAAGCTGCTGCTCTGCTAATGCGCTGCTTTCACCGCGCAGGCTGTGTGGACACTTTGTGAGAGCTAAATGAAAGCGTGTAGAGCTGCAACACTTGTGACTGAATTCCATTCATTTCAAATGATCAATGGAGCCAACATCAGTGGATTCGCTGGATCAGAGTCAATTTGCATGGAGCTCATCAAAGACTTCATCTTTTGGTGATGTAATGATAACTGGCCAGCGAGGCGAATTTCATTTTGCTACTTTCTGGTGTGAACTTCTCAATGTAATATGGCAAGAATTTTAAAGCACGGAAGAATTACAGTACTGGAATGCAGTCCTGGTTTCCTTCAAGATTTCTAATTTGATCCTGTCGAATGAAAGATGGTGAAGAGAAAAGACAACAATGAACAAACAATGCTTTATATGTGTCTTAGTCATTTCAGACTTCTTTAAAACCCTGCTCAGAGAAAAGAAAGAACATCATTTTGCAGAATGAATGTGACTAGCGGTTGTAGCGAAGCGGTTGTGGGGTTTTCCTGACATATTTAGGGTAGGAGGGACCACATGATTTCTCACAAGCTTCTAACAACACCCCTTCCTCACGGTTTTTTATGCATCTCCTGCCCTTATTTCCCTCTGCCCTCGTCGTCTCCTGCCTTCTGGCTCTGCTCTTCATTGCTTCCTCCTCCTCTCTTTCGCCCATTTTTCACTTCTCATTTACTCTCCCTTTTCTCTGCCTCACCCTTCCCCGTGTTTTCTGCCTCTCTTCCCTCCTCTGCCCTCCATCTGTTTCATTCTCATTTCCCTCCTCCCCTCCTCCCACTCCGGCTCTCTGATAATTTTTTTTTTGGCTTTCCTTCAGGTCTGCTCTTTTCTCTCTCAATTTCCTCTCCCGCTTGCCCTCTTCTCCCTCCTCGTTTTCTCTCTGCCCTCTCTTCCACCTCTTCAGCTCCAGTACAACCTTGAAGAAAATGGATTATAGATGGAGAGGCGGGGTTGGAGCGAGCGAGTGAGGGAGCGAATGCATCTTTTGTGTTAGAACACACTCCCATAATAAAAAGGACCAAATATATGTACTCCTTTTTGTCCTCTTGACTTCCTCTGTTAAACCTCAAGGTTTTTAGAGAATTAGCCAAAATACAAATAAACTAACCAACAGGTTTAACGTTAGAATTGGGACCTGGCTTCTTCATGCACACCTACAGTAAAGTTATGCCAGCTCCAATGTTATGTTAACTTGTGCATTCATTCCTCCATGATCTCCTGCCTGCTTGACATGTGTGTGTGTGTGCACATGTGTGTATGTGTGTGTGTCTCTATTAATAGTGAGTGAGGTAAGCTGCTTGCCACAGTAATGGTCAACACTGCCCTCGTGACCTACTTTACACGCACTGCAGCACCCCACACCAGTGACGTGTGTGTGCATGTGTGTGTGTGTGTGTGTTAGAGAGAGAACCATCTGCTGTGCACATCTCGCTGTCAGTTAATAGTTGTTTAAAACTGATGGGTTTTCACTGTTGCGTCCTTCCTCCAGAACATCACACCAGCTGAATCTATCAAAGTTTGAGCGTGCGTCTTAAAATGTAGCTTGACTTTGTGGCCTTCTATCATGGCGGCCTGCTGTATGGTTCGAGTCGGGCTTTTGAACTTCTGCTGCATCCATAAAGGGAACATCTACGACGTGGCTGTACACTGTTTTGAACAAAATGCTGGGAATAAAACATCCGTTTCACAGATGCTCTGTTGCAAACTGTGGAAAGGATGACATTTTAAGGATCTGGACAGTTGCACCAACTGCAGGGTTGGTGGTTCGATTCCCCCGGTTCCCCCTGCCAATGTGTTGAAGTGTCCTTGACATTGAACCCAGAAGCCCAGACGCTCACGGCTGCTCACACACCCCTAGTTTATAGGACTGTTCAAATAAAGGCTGAACGGCTGCATCTCCAATTCTTCTATTATAGTAGGTATCAGCACCTACAGTATAATATCTACTGTAGGTGCTGATACCTACTGTATGCTGGATACTATACTAACACACTGGAAATATGTCATGGCACCACACTTTGAGTAGAAAACCACATCTTCTCACCTGAAGGTCAAGAATACTGTTAAACAAGTTGTTCTACATGTGAAATGGCATCAACCAGCAGCGCCGCCTTACATTCAATCTCCACAGTTTAATAAGAAAATGTCATCTGCAATCTGTTTCTCTGTGTGTATGTGTAACACACACAAATATACACACAGTGGGATACATGCTATATAACATGGATAATAGTTTTATTCTTCTAGCAATGTCCCCATGCTTTAATATACTGTAAATGTGTGTGTGTGTGTGTGTGTAAAGTAAATATTTTCAAGTTCAACTCCTCAGGATACAACACATGACATTAGTGCTGTGCGTCACTGTTTTTCACATTAACTGATCATTGACCTAATCTGCCCCAGGGTTTATATGCAAAAAAAAAGTAAAGGCAGCAACATTATTTTAACTGTTGCTCCCTCAAAACCTACAAAGTCTTATTTGAGATCTTTGACATACTTATTACATATTATGAACTGCTGAGTTGTAGTTGCACGGCATCTTTCAAAGGTAACCACACATTTAACAGTCAACGTGAAGCGTATACGAGGCTTCAGTAGCCTGAGTTAGTTATATCAAGTGGCTATCTGACACATTTACTTTGTCTTTTTAGCATCAAATTGTGTTTCCTCTGACAGTGTTTCACTGTTGAGCTGTGATGGTAGCATAGTAACAAAAAAAGGAACTAAAAAGACTTCAGCACAATTTAATCCAACACAATTTGGATGCTTCATTTTAGCTTCAGATACACTTTTGAATATAGTTTTGCACAGAAGGGCTGTGGATTTTATCCCCCATCACTTACATTGTAAGTGCATTATGAAGGAATATTCTAATGGTCTCATTTAAGCTCCTGACTGTTGTTCACTTTCCTCAAACTAACGTTTGTTTTTTTTGTTTTTTTTTTTACAAACTCAGTTTTCTACTGTCAAAAAAGTCCTACAGGAGTGGAAGCTCCAGACTAGATGACAAACCACAGTAAAACCCTGACTGCTAGTTTTAGTTTGTATCCTCACTTTGTATCTGGGGAGAAGAATACAAAAGGTAAAGCACGTCTAAATTACCTCATGAGCTTCTGTATTGTAGCAACATTCACAAAAACATGAAAACACACCATCTCCACTCCTGCACCCTGGGAGCCTGTGTCGGCTCACGGTAAATTACATTTGCTCTATATTTTTGGGGTTATCCATGAAAGTTTGATGGGGAGGTGAACTCTATGTAGGCCAGTGAAGAGGGAGCTGCAGCTTTAATGTACTGTAATGTGCTGTGCGCTGCTCTGCTGGAGGACAGCAGGGATCCTAACAGGGTGGTAAGATTGCGATGTGGTTTGCCTCTTGGTTTTCTTTCTCCCTCTTTAATTGGCTTTCATGTAGCTCAATAATTTACTTCCTTTTTTTTGGAGAGGGTGAGAAGCGTCGATCCACTCTGTTCCAATTAAAATCTTCCTCTTCTTTCATATTCTCCCTCCGGCTTCCCTTCTCTTTATATTTTTGCTTTCTCTTTGCCCCTCCCAGCATTCATTTACTCCCTCCCTTGATATGCTATATCCATCAGGCAGTGTAAAGTGAGTTTATATCAATCCTTTATGAAACTTCTGTAATGCTAGATAATGACTTCCTTACTGACCAGATACGGTCTTGACTCAACAGATACAAATAGGCTTTTATCGTATTCTCATTGAGGGAGGGGGGGGGCATGATTTCAATGTTTTCAAAGTGTAAAATGGATTTCTTTATAAAACAGTGTGAAATACAGAAAGTTATGCGAGTTTTTTTTAAAGCACTTATTAATAATAATGATAAATAACTTAACAATAGACATTATCATCCTTTCACCCCTAGTTGGCAGGTGTGCAACCATGTGAGGGCACTGAAAGGATATAGACATGGACACACAAACGTACAACCTTACAACCTTAATCAAATTTCTATTTTAGATCTGTTTAGATTTGCAGAGCACAATTACACGTACATTTAATTTCCTTGATCTTGATGGACTTTTTTTGTTTTGTTTGTGCGCTTCTGGCATCTTTAGTGTTTGTAATATCATCATAATGCAAAGCTGAACATGAGTGCCAGCCCACACTGCAGTTCATTTTATTCATTATTTTATTAGATGTCAATATTCACCACAATATCCATGTTTGGATTAAACTGGCTGTCAAAAAGCTGCAAAAAGATTGAATAAAAGTTGTCACTGCATCTCTATAACCTGATGTTTCTGATCACCAGTTTATAGAGTCACTGTCATGCCAGCCGACAATGAATAAATGGTGCTATCCACACTTACAGTGTTGAAGAATACAGCACCTCTTCATAGTTTCTACTTTGCAACTCGGAGTGTTGAATGAATATTTTTAGTCCTAAATTAACTTCCCACTGTGACTCTGAGACATTTGAGATATAGGGGCCCTGATGCCAAATTAGCTCAAGGTCTTTAAATTGGTTTCCTCCAAAAAAAAAAAAAAAGTCCAAAAAACAAAGACATTTACTGAGAAAAGCAGCAAATCCTCACATTTAAAAAGCAGAAACCAGCGAACGCTTCATCTTTCTACTTGATCGATTAACCAGAACTACCATCAAAGTTATCGTCAATGTATTTTCTGTTTATTTTATCATCAAGTAGTAGAAATTTCTCATGTTTAACTACAATGATTCAACCCAAAAGAAAAAAAAGAAAAAGAAGAAGAAATGTTGCCGAGTTCAAAGTGCAAACCACAAGCTTCATGCGGTAAGTCCAGTATTTATTCAGTTCACTACAGATGCTTTGACATATGATTTGTCTTTGGTGTATTGTTCTCTGCATTATCTCCCAAGAGGATGTATCCCACAGTGCATAAGAAAGAGTTGACAGCGCTACTTCTTCTTCTACATCAGTATGCAAATCAAAGGTTTATCAGCCAGCGGTTGGTGTATTCCTCTGACACCCCCCCCCCCCCCCCCCCCCCCTCTCTATTCTCTCCACTCATCTTCTCTCATCATCATTCTGTTTGTGTTTCTGCTTTCTCCTTCCCGCAAATCCTGCTTTCTTCCTCTCATCATCTTGACTACGTGCCTTTATTTTTCTTCGCTTGTTTCCTCCGTGATGTATAAGACCAACATATCTTACACTTGAACTCACAAAACTAAGAGGGGACCAGAACATTAGGTTAGGTTGTTCTCTCCGTTTTGAGAAATGTTTTCTCTTAGAGAAAATGTCATATTTGCCTCTTGTCTCTTTCATTCTCTGTATTTCTTACATGTCTTCTTTTTGCTCACTACATCATGGTTTTCTGACATCTACTTTCCTCTGTCCCTTGTATTCGTGCTACTTGTGCGTTTTTCCTCCTCTGCCATGTATTCCTGTCACGCTTCCTCAATCCGTTATTTTTTTCTGTTCTTTCTCACTCTTCCAACTTATTTTAATCTCTCCCAAATTCCTTCTTCCATCACTTTGTCTCACACCTTCTCTTCCACTCCCTGTCTCCATCTATCTTTCCTCTCCATCACTCACTTATCTCCAGCCTTTTCAGTCACTCGCTGCAGAGTGTGTGTGCGTGTATCCTGCAGCTTGCGGCTGTGTCTGTGGCCTTGAGAGGTGAAAGACAATGCTGGGAGCCCCTCCCTGCCTACCTCCCACACACACACACACACACTAAGTGAGGAACACAAAGACCCAGACTGTATATCTGTTCTCCAACTCGACCTCGCTCTCTGCACCACTCCCCCTCACACACACACACACACTCTCAATACTAGTTCTTATCCAGACCAATTAACGGCCTCATGCACTTGTATCTTGTTCCTATAGCTTTCCCAGAATTCCTGTATGTGCACACAACACCGTCACAGATTCCTAATTCTCCTCCTGTCTTATTAAAAGTCTGAAATCAACTCTCATGTTTAAATGCCACCCAAAGCCCGACATCGAGCTCTACCAACCCTGCAGAGCCCTATAAGGCCCACTTCCACCCAGAACTAATCAACCTCTTCCTATATAGCACTTTTCATACAGGTCCGTGCAATTTGAAGTGCTTCACAGATGAAGATAGTACAAATGTTAACTGGAAAACGATTAACCTACATGAACCTACAAAATGTAATAATAAAACCAATAAAAGAAAATAAAAGTGAGATTTAAACTGTAAAATAGATACAAGACAAAGAAAGAGGTAAGAGGAAATAAAACATTTAAAACATGAATTAAATAATTTAATTAATTAGAGTTGGGTTTTAAGTTTTAAGATATCAACACTTTCAGCAGATTCTCAGGCAGACAAAAAATAGTAAAGAATACAAAAATCAATACAAAAACTGACAATTTTAAAAACACTCATGTTCATTACACATATGTATTTAACCCTAAACTTCACCACATAGTTCTATGTCACCTGCTCCATCCTACAACCTACATCCTACAACTCTCTCTAGAGTCCTATATCTGTCCTAACTACTCCTCCAGGGCTCTATATCACCATCATATCTGCCCCCAAGGTCCTATAACTAAACCACCCCTGCACAAACTCCTCCTGCAGAGTCCAACACCAGCTGCTAATTCATCCCTTACTCCTCCTGTATTTATGCTCTACCCCATAGTCATACTTTTTAAAGACAGATTATGACAAGTAGGTGAAACTTTAGATTGTAGCAAATCTAATTTGCTACAATCCATTTTTACAGTTTTTTTTAATTATCAAAGTCTGATCAGAGCAGATGGAACAAAAAGAGCCAATTTACAGTGAAAATCTGAGGTGAAATAACTAATCAACACCCAAACTGTTATATTTTAATACAAAGGCCTTGCCATACAGTGTACTTATTACCCAGTAATGTACTCAAAGTCTTAAGGGAATCACAGAATAATCACTTCTTTTTTTCTTTTTTTTAAATTGTTTTGCGGGAAATTTCTTGATCCGTGAATCCAAAGATATGGATTATCAATACAAAATATCAATAACTGCATCAGCAATCAGAAGCACACATTAGCCCAGTGTGAATACCTGCATATGATCACCCCGCTCTCTCACTTAATGGAGACACTTAGTGGAGAGTGACGGAGGGGTTTCCTTGACAACCATGTAGGAGTTACAGAGTACACTGTAGAGAAGACTGTAAGCTGTTATATACTGTATATTTTCTAGGTGGAAAAAAAAGTGGTGCTGGATCAATACCGGTCAATAATGTTGTCGATATAGACATGAAGACGCTGCTGATCAGAAATACCAGTCAGATTTTCCCAACCTTCAAATGAAATAAATAAATAATATATAGAAAAATATATAAACAAATACTATAAGAATTATGAATTAAGTTAATTCAGGGTCACAAAGTGCTTTACAGGAAACAGACAAAATCATCAGAGTAGAGCTTCAACAGTCAATTTTCAAGCCCTCAAATGTGATGATTTAATGTGTTTCTTTGACATATATGATAGTAAACTGATCGCATTTAGGTTTTGGGCTGCTGGTCTGACATAATGAGACATTTGTCACTATTTTCTGACATTTTAAAGAGCAAACTACTTATCAATTAATCGAGAAAATAATCAGCAGTCGATAATGAAAGTAACACGAGTATTTTGAGGTAAAAAAAGCCCAGGAAGAAAAAAACAAGTGGAAATCAAGAAGCGAGTCAACTGTCTTCATTGTGTTAAAGCTGCAGACGGTGTTAGTTCAATAGTCTGGGAGCTCTGTGGACGGGATCTGCATCTCACACACACACACACACACACACACACACACACACACACACACACACACACACACACACACACACACACACACACACACACACACAGTATTACTTCCATCTGCTGTCTCGAACCATATTTTGTGAAACTTTATGACCTCGCTGTAAAACTTGACTGGCTATTACAACTCACCTCAGGTCTTTATTAACTAGTTAAAGTCCTGAGTCTTTATGTCTCTCAGTCTATTTCTTTTAAACAGCCATGAGAGAAAAAAGAATCACTTTGACAGATTTAAAGCATAAAGATTTTCTTTGCTCACCTCAAACTCCCCAAATTCTTAAAATACATAATTAAGCATTCATGACATTCACATAACACTTTCAGGTAAGCTCTACAAAAATACCTTCCTGATATGATAACAGCTATTTGTGTTAATTAATGCAGTACTCTGTGAGTCCTGTGATTCAAACTATTATTATCTACACACTTTTTTGTTTCTTATTTTTCCAGCAAACACTACCTGGAGTTATTCGGGCATCAGCTCAAAAGTAGCAGATTATTATTATTAACTGAACTAATTACTTCATATCATTAATCATAATACACATCTTAAACCTTAAAACTATAAAGCAAACACACGCACACACACACTTACACAGGGACAAAGTTAGGGGCTGCTGGTACCTCCTTCCTATCTTCCTTTAACAGACAAGGACAAGGACTGTTGTTCATTAAACACACTGCTTCTCTCTATGTGTGTGTGTGTGTGTGTGTGTGTGTCAAGGTTAAATAGCAGCACTGTGTTGCACATTTTTCACCTCTAACACAAAGACAATCAGTACAGGAGTCTTCCTGTTGTCTACTCTCTTTAAATGTTTGATTCTGAGCTGAAGCTCTGAGCTACTTTGTAAATACATGTTGATGTGCAAAACAATTATGATTTGATTCTTGGTGCAAAACAACTGTGACTTGACAAGCACACTTAAATCGTAAACATGAGTAGATTAGATAACTTAATGACTTAATTGATTAATTAAGTCATCTGGAAAATGCAAAGATTCTAAACATTTACGTTCACAGCAATCATCTCAAATGTGACGATGTGCTGCTGTTCTCCAGTAGGTTAAATATCGTTTGGCTAAACAATGTTTTCATTACAGATTCATCTGCAGAACATTTTCTTGATGGTCGAGAAAAATGTGAGGAAAAAGTGAAAAATATCCGTCCCAATCTCCTGAAGATAAGGTTACATTTTTTGTTTCACTACCTGGATCCAAAACATAAAGATATTCAGTTTATTATCCTCATAATCCAGATGCTGGGATTAGAAAAGAGACAGATGTTACCTTTGAGTTTTGGAAGTGACAATTGACATTTCCTTATATTTTCTGACATTAATAAAGTAAACTGTAGTTGGAATAACAACTGTTAGCACAAGTTTTCATTTGTGTGTTGTCTTTTTGTATTTGTCACTGCCACAGGAAGAAAAAAATCTTTTTTATTCACTTCCAAGTGATAGACAATGGCTTTATGTACTGCACAGACACGGCACAGACACACGTATAGAAGAGAAAGAGAGAGGATAACAAAATGTCAGTAATACTGACATGTCAGAGAGTTTTTTTTTATTTTTTATTGTGATGTATTCATAAAAACACACTGTGTTTCTGTACAAGATGAGGACTTGCCCTTGACTCTGCTCTTCTTTATTCCCTCACTCTCTTTCTCTTTCAGACAGAGCTCCAAAACAATCATATATAAGGTTTAAAAGAGAAAGAACAGAGTGAGGAAGAGAATGGACGGAGCAGGATGGAGCTTCTCTAGTCTGATTTCTTCCACTTACGACATTCATGGCAATAAATCAAGCAGGACAGAGAGAGAGAGAAGAGAAAGAGAAAAGAAAATGTGGCCGAGTTGGACAAAGGAAATAAACTGCGGTGGAGGGAAAGTGAAGAAGAAAGAAAGAAGTAAAGTGAGGTGTGAGCAGGGAGGGAATTAAAGACACTAAGAGAGTGAAATTCCCCACAGCTCTGATTTAATCAGGCCGAAGATCCACAACAGGAGCCTCATTAAAAAATAATAATCTGTTTATTAATGTAAACATGTTTAAGGGTAAAAACAAGATGCTTCAGACTGTCAAGTCAGAGAAAAAGAAAAACCTTGACAGGCGGGAAATGATTTCGAAGCTTTGACGAGACTTTTGTAGTTGGATTTAGACTATAAAGGGACATTTTACTGTTCTTCAGACGTATTTTCCCCCAGTTATTTTGCTATCACTATAAACAATTCACATTTTTTATGTGTTTCCTCAAGCTGCTCTTAGTCTTGTGAAAAAGCTAATATCTGATCCTAAATAGGGAATCAACTAACAATAGATTTTTTTAATTGATCCATCTGATGATTATTTATTTTGATTATTCATTTAAGTGAATAAAGTGTCCATTACAAGTTCCCAGAGCACAAGCTGACCAGCAAGTCTAAAACATACAAATATTCCATTTTTATTGTGATATTAAACACAGAAGCTGGATGTTTTGTTGGTTACTTTCTACATTTATGGATGAAAAGCGATGCATCAACTGGCAGAAATGTAAATATATTTGTTGTCAGTGGAACTACAGCATTTACTGACTAAATGAATCAATGTGATTCTGATTGGTGTCCGTCATAATCCTCTTATCCTCCGAGGAGATCGACTCATATTTTTCTCGTTTTCTGTA
This sequence comes from Pampus argenteus, assembly GCA_036937835.1. Classification (NCBI taxonomy): domain Eukaryota; kingdom Metazoa; phylum Chordata; class Actinopteri; order Scombriformes; family Stromateidae; genus Pampus; species Pampus argenteus. Next base: position 6,694,168 of record CM072864.1, on the reverse strand, counting down.
GAAAAGTGATTCATAACCCCAAGGTCAGACTTTACCACAGTTAATAGACCACGAACAATCAAAACTGACCAGGGATGACGAAGGTGGGAATAAATTAATAGAAATAAATCATAGTTGCTTGTTTTGTTTGTTTGTTTGTTTTTTGTGGGGGGGGTTGTGGAAAACACAGGGTTTTACAATTTTACAATTTACTCACATTTGAGTGTGGATTTAGAGCTATTATTGTTAGGACAGTATTTATCTGTGTGTGTGTGTGTGTGTGTGTGTGATGGTAGGGGTAGCAACAGAATCTAAACTGCAGCTCAGACAGTAATCCTTCTGCGTGTGTGTGTGTGTGCGTGTGTATGTCAAAGTTTGTGTGTCTGCGTTGTACGTCAACATGTGTAAAGGATGAAGCGCAAATCTATCCTTAGACCTGTGTGTAGGATGTGTGTGTGTGTGTGTGTATGAAGGGGGAGAGTGAAGATGATTATTTTCAGGGCTGGATTGGTTTACGTTGTGCGTATGTGTTTTAACCCTTCCTGGTTATGTGGAGGAGGAAGAGGAGGAGGTGGAGGAGGAGAGAGCAGCAAAGACAGAAGAAAGTTTGAGTTCCAGGTGGTGGAGATGGAGGGAAGGATGAGGATGGTTAGCATGCCGCACTGAGCTGAAGCTTAAACATCTGGGTGCTTTGGATTGACGGGTTAGAGCTCCTCCACCCCTCCGTCTCTGTAACATCTGTCTCATCTCCTCCACCTCCAGGGCAGTTCTTTAGGTTCGCTGCTTTCTCTCCGTTCGCTTTTCTTTTTCTACATCTCTGCGTCTGTCCGTCTCTCCTAAACGTTTCTCTAACTTCCTTTCTGTCACAGACACTCTATTTAAGCTCTATTTTCAATAATCACATCCCTGATTAATGCACTATAAGGTATGTGCTGTGTGATGTGTGAGTGTCGTAGGAAGTAACAACTATTCTCAGTGAAAATTAAAATGGTATAAATGTGAAACTACACTAGCAGGGGAAATTCACCTGACAACTGTTTCCTTAGGAAAGATCACCAGTCGTCTTAAAATCCAGCCAAAGCAGGTTTTTTTTTTTTCTTTTTTCACAGCAATCAGACTTCGGTGATGATTTTTTTTCTTTGCTGATTGCAGCTCTACTCGACATTGAACTTCTAGTTGGTTCTGTTAAAGGAAAAATATGTTTTTTGTGATTTTCTAGTGAGGTTTAAAGAACGAGACAAAGAATTGAAATCCTACTACTATACTACTATAGGTTATTTAATGGTTTGTTGTTGTTTTTTAAGTGTAAATCATGCAAAGATATTCCAGTAGAGCCTCAATGTCCCATTTTTTTAATTTAGTGTTTGCCTTCTTCCTAATTAACTAGAAATCAAATTAAAAGCCTAAAGAACTGAACAGGCTGTGTTTGTTATGTGTGTGTCTGTGTGCATGTCAGAGTCCTGGTAGACCCACATTTCCTATATCATATTACGCTGATCTCACTCTGTTCTTTATGTTATCAGCTGTAAACCAGTCAGGTTCCACTACTGAGAGAGAGGGAGAGGAGGGGGCTCCCTCAGGTGTGTATCTGTCTTTGTATTTTATTGCTCTGACTTAAAAGGCACTGTATGAGTATTGGTGTGTATGTGTGTGTGATGCTTTATGTGCTCCAGAGGAGGGGGCTGGCTGATAACCATGGGTACAAATTTCAGATTGGGACACATTTTATTGAGCCAACCTTTGAACACGTTCAACCCTCCAAACCATAAAACAATAAGAGAACACACACTGACACTCCCAAGGTCTTAAAAACAGCCCCCCAACACACACACACACACACACCTTGAACCTTTCAGGGTTTGTTGAACTGGGCGGGAGGGGGGGCGGTGGTTGGCAGGAAAGGGTGGAGGGTGAAGGATGTGGGGTGTGCGACATTCTCAAAAGCAAAAACAAGGAGCAAAGAAAGGGTCACATGATTCAGCTTCAGCTCGGTTCCCTCCGGAGGATGAAAACATAATCCAAATATGCCGGACTGTAAAGTTTAATCCACACGAACACACATTTCTCAACGTTTTCAGCCAACAACCTCATGGTGCAGATACACTCCTGTTCCATACATGCTTCAATACACACAGAATCATGCCTAACATCTGATGTACACTGCACACTGACTTCTATCTACAGCAATCATTCAGCTTTGTCCTGGTGTGTGTAGAGTTATGGTGGTGGTTTTATTTTATGTTGATTTTACTTTTAACCTTGTTTATCTCATGCATGGATTTATACATAAATACATATTGTATTTGATATGCGGGAACAGGCAGCGTCCATGCTGATTTGAGAGTTTAGTCAGACACTTGTGTCAAGGTTGTAGAGGTTTCAGTTGCTCTCAGCTCCCAGACCTCTTTACAGCCAGGCAGGAGGATACTGCACAAGTCAACCAGCACACACACACACACACACACACACACACACAGAAGATACACAGCCACGCAGTACATCACAGTTTGAATAAACACACATGCATGTAATCTCCACAAACATACCAGCGTCTAAGAGCATGTATACACACATGCAGACACACACACACACACACTCTTACACAACACAAACAATATAAATATGTCAACAGGTTGTGCTCAATCACAGCTGGTGCTCACTTCTGTTAGCAAAACAAATTGTTAGGCTAGTTACCAGCTTCACCCCCTGTGTGTGTGTGTGTGTGTGTGTGTGTGTGGCTGTTAAGGAGCAGCACTATAGAGGGTTTGTAATATTAATTGCATGGCTTCTTGTTTGAGTTTGAGTCTTGGGGGGGTGTTAATAATTAAGCAGCGACTGTACCCCCGCTTAGTGCAGAGCATCCCTCATTAATACACACAGACACACTTACACACACACACACACATAGATACACACACACACACACGAACATATATAAACATACAATGTAGGTGCATGTATTGAGATAACCTCATGCAAAAGCATTCCGTAACATTATGCAAACATACACAAAATAACTAATGTGCATATATCAATCGCACAAACACACAAGCCACATACAAAAAAAAAAAAAAAAAAAAGAGCATGTGAACAAAAGCCACATTCAAATGCATTTGGTAAAAAGGAAAACCCAAAATCACAGAGAACTGTCACATGGTAATGCATCTGTGCATTTTTAATGGTGTTTCCATTAAGTTGGCCGCTGGTTGTCCAGCAGGCTGACACCACAACCACCTAAAACTGTGTGTGTGTGTGTGTGTGGGTACATCTAGCAGAGAAACCGAGCTTAAACCATTTACAGGAGAAATATTCATAAGTCACACACTGTTGTACTTCAAAGTTCACTGGGCGCAGTAAATTGCCATGCAGATGCTTTTACTGTCTTGCAGTAGCGTGACACTTTCTGTTTAATGTGTTTTTAAAAACCTCACGATCACATTAATGCAAAATACGAAAAAAAAAAAACATGGGTTTGGTAGTGAGCCAAGTCATATGTTATAGCATTTCTGCAGTGGGACTGTCTTACATATACGAGATGCTAATTGAACATCTCAGTTAATATTCATATGACACTCACTAATTGATGAGAACAATCAGATGACAGAGTTTAATAAACATGTTTACATAGTGTGAAGTTAATTAATCTTGCCAAATGAACAAATGTATATTTATTAGTCAGGTATATTTATTATAAATAAATATTCAGGACAGAATATTTAGTAGTATTTAATGCAGCACACAGAAGTGATAATGAAGTGGCAAAACGGCCTTTGTTCTTTGTATTTATTTCAGCATTTGGTCACCACTGCTGCATTTGGGGTTTGTATCTTTAACGTTCATCTAATTAAATTTAAATTAATCTAATTAAATTAAATCATACCTGGCTCAAATATTTGAGTAGAGACACAGATTATTTTGTTGTGTAATCATTGAATTTGAGGAAGAGTAATCACTCCATATTTGTTTTCACATTCGAGAATCGATGCCTACAGCTGTGTGACATCTATGGCATTTAAATATCAAAGCATGAAAACTACAGTAAATTAACTCGAGTACAGTTATATGATCAGGCAGCAAAAAAACAAAAACAAAATAAACGCTGTGATTCATCCATCCACCTCCTCTAAATGAAGGGCACACTGCTACCTGTACTGGCACTGCTCTTTAGCCTTAGACATAAATCATGTGCTGCAGAATTCATTATTTTCAAGGGGACATCGAAGCTACAAACAATGTGGACACATCATTACCATTCCTCATGGTTTCTGTTTTTTTTACTGAGTGACTGTGCTTTGGTTTTAACATCTGACATTGAAATGAATGCGGTCTCAATCTGCTGGCCTCCATCCAGTAGCGTACAGTTTATAAGTGACAGAGAGGAGAGAGGAAGTGATTTAATCCAACGCTCCCTCCTCGTTCTTTCTAATTCGGATGACCTCCATCCTTCCATCCGTCCCATAGTTCAGACCCTCGTCTCTTCATCCCTTCACTTCTTCAACCCCCGCCCCACTCGGCCCTGGGTAGTGGGGGTGAGTGGTGGTGGGGGGAGGATGAGGAAGGGAGGAGGAGGGGGATCAAAGTCATCCTGTCGTTTGTTTCCCACTGCCCTACTTTCCTCTACTGCACCGCTTTAACACATTAAACCATGTGGGCTACTGGCCTACAGCACCAATGTGTATGTGTGTGTGTATGTGTGTTTACTGTGTATACACATGTACACAGTAATGCATGCATGCACGTGTGTTTATATGTGAGTGTGACAGAGTTTTCTGAACGTGTAGCCTCCTACTGTGGGTATGTGTGTGTGGACAAACATGTTTTATAGTATGTGTATGTGTGTGTGTGTGTGTGTGTGTGTGTGTGTGTGACTGCATGTGACTGTCCCTGAGGGGAGAGTGAGGCAGCCAGGGAGGTAAACTCTGCTCTCCTCATCACAGATTCCTTTCTGTCATTGTTGACTGGAGCCAAGCTAATTTTGTGGCCGTCTGTGTGCCTGCTCACCTGATTCCTGCCTGTTTATCCATCTGCAGTCCTGCATACTGCCTACTCAACCGACTGTTTACCTGTTGGAGCAATGTCTGCCCGTCTATGTGAATACTTATCTGACGTGTTTTCTTCAAACAGACCGGAAACAAAAGCGCCATAAATGCAAAGTTTTTAACAGTTGGGTGTAACTCATGCAGTTTTGTGACATAAACCAAATCCAGGATGGAGTTAGTGAGGGAAAATGAAATGATATAACTATCTATCTTCTGTTCCCCTTATATACATTTCACTAATTCACTGTCACTATAAATATATATACAAAACATCATAATCAATCATGCAATAATTATAAGAGAAATGTTGATTACTTGTCATTAGTTGCCAGTTATTCTATTGATAATCGATAGTAATTGCAAGCCATTCTTTTCAAATTTCCAAATTCTTTAAATCCGTTAAATCAGTCCTCTATGACATATGAACTTAATATATCTCTGGATTGTGGACAGGACAAGACATTTGATGACGTCAGCTTCCTCACTTGAGACTTTTCACCATTTTGTAACATTTTATGGACCAAACAACTAATCAACTAATAGAGAAAATAATCAACAGTTTAATCAATAACGAAAATAATAATCATCTGGAGGAGCAGAGATCTGATACTGTGGATTTCTGCACATCATGTGAACATAGTCATATGTAATTGCATAGTGATGACAATTAATATTGTTTTTGTAAATAATGCCGGTTGGAGGAAGTGTATAGAAAATCTGCTGCCCCACAACTGACTCTTGTGGAACTCCACATGGCAGGACATGACGCTCACATGCGTGCAACATGATAATCAGGAACAGTCAAGTAAGATCTGCACCTGAGATCACTGTGAACCTGTCTGTCACTCTTATCATGACACCATTTCCCGACTGTTCTGCTCTGAGCAGAATATAAAATGAGCTATCTGTCTTTATTGTCTGCCTTTGTTCCTGTCAAAGGATATGGATGAGATAAAACAAGGGGTGACAACATCCTCCTGCGATCCCGTTTAAAAGTCTTATTTAGGATTAGCTGTATGCACAGCATCATATTGAAGATAAAACCACAAAGATCCTGCATAAATTATTAATTTATTCTTGTAATAAAGATGATCCGTCTTATTGTAAATGGGACTGGAAACATTCAAAATGATAGCAAGATTATGATGCGCATCTAAGAGGAGAAAAAAATGACAATAAGTGGCAGCATGGATGAAAATATAGAAAGAATTCACTACAAGCCCATGAAGAGGAAATTGCTGAATAAGTTAGTACAAAGTCATCTTCAGAGGCCGGGATGTGATCGACTCAGAATACAGAGAGGAGGGCTGAAAGCAAGCCTGTTAAATGATGGATGGATAGAGACAGAGAAGAGAAGAGGGGAGTGAAGGAGACGAGAGGTATGCAGGGATGTCAGGATGAGAGTCCACTAATCTGTTTGACCCACTGTCTCTGTCTCTCTCCTTCTATCTCCCCTTGTCACTCCACCATTAGAAAGAAAGAGGGAGGCAAGTTTTACTGGAATCTCTGAAACATCAGTAGTCACAGACAATGTCAAGCTCACTATGTCAGCTAATCAATATATTGGCCTATCTATCCCCCACCATTTTGTTCTCTTTGTTTCCATGCACTCCTTCCTACATGACGTCATCCTTGTCCTCTCTCCATAATTCCCCTTCCCCTCTCCACCCTTGCTACTGTTCCTTCCCTCTCTTCAGTTTATCCCCGTGTGGAGCAGACCTGTACATCTTCTGTCATCTTCTAGCAAACACTCTTTATAACTGACCCTTGTCTACAGAGCAAGAGGCTCCAGGAAAGTAGGCCTGGCACTTTGCTCTGATCGACAGCAGACAGGAGCCTCTCGGGTGGTGTAGGTCAGGGGATCTGGTGTGGATGTTTTTCTGGAGCTTCGGGGTGGGTGGGGAGGGGGAACGAGAGGATGCTTGCTGGCCAGGATTGAGAGGCAGTGGAGGGGCCACTTCTAAAGAGCTAGACCCCCTGGAGACAGAGTGATGTGGAGAGCCGTATAGTGCACACTCACACACATGTAGCCTCTCAGAAAGCTACAGAATATAAGCTTCATGAAATGAGTTTATTGCAAGCGGATATGGTGACCCAGCTCGCCTGCCGGCCAGTATGAGTTCTGTCCAAGGTTGGATCCTATAGCATTGGCTGAATAAATTCACAGTGACAGCTCCAGTCAAGGTTAGCCTTGCTGCAGTGCAATGGTTTGCCACTAGCACTTCATTTTGCAGCTGTTGGATGAAAACCACATATCTTCACACGGAAATATTTTCAGAAATGAAGGAAGCAAAGCTCATTTTCCCAGTGATTGACCTGGAGGGTCAAGGAACTAACTTAACACCTACAGACGGGAGACAAATTAAAGGAAAAACTAATATAAAGTATCTTAGTAAGATGTCGGACCACCAATAGCTACCAGAACAGCTTCAATGTACCTTTGCATTGATTCTACAAGTCTCTGAACTCTACTGGAGGGATAAACACCATTCTTATAAAAGATATTCCCTTATTTGGTGTTTTGATGATGGTGGAGGAGAACGCTGTCTAACACGACGGTTCAAAATCTTCCATAGGTGTTCAATTGGGTTGATATCTGGTCACTGCAAAGGCCATAGCAAATGATTCACATCATTTTCATACTCATCAAACCATTCAGTGACCCCTCGTGCCCCTATGGATCGGGGGCATTGTCATCCTGAAAGACAACACTCCCATTAAAATAGAAATGTTCAGAGTGGCCCTTCCCTCTAAGGGGGAAGGTGGACCCAAACCATGCCAGCAAAATGCTCCCCACAGCATAACAGAGTCACCAGATCCCCTCACCGTAGGATTCAATTCCTACACAATTTCATGTGGATATCTCTTGTAATTTATCATAAAATACAACAAAAAATTGACCCTTATAACCTGCCAGTGCGACACATTTGATGATTTTCCTGGAATATTCAATAATCTTCTGGTCAGACACATGCTCATCAGACTGTGAGGCCACTGGCTGGTTTATCCGAATTTCAACACTCACAATTTCACACACATTTTCCTGGACTCATCAGCTGGCCATGAGCCACAGGCTTCAAACCGCCAGTCTGAACCATCATACAGTAAGAGCTTTTCACTTCAGCTGTCACTATTAAGTTGAGTGGAGCAGAAAAGAAGAAAAGTGAGGTGGCGGTCAGAAGCTCTTAAAAGTGATTTAGTAGCTGCTTCTGAGCTGGACATGGGTGTGTGTGACCATCTGCTGTGCTGAAATGAGCTGCCTACTCCAGTTAAATGCCCTGACAGCTTGCTGGTTAGGAAAACACCCACCTGATATTAACTCTAAGAGTCAGATCAACCAGAAGCTCTTTGGCTGCGAGTTCAAACTGAAGTAGCAGCTACAAGTTCCCCACTGTGCTGACAGTTTAGTGGGCTTTCAACACTGGGTGAACACAGCCATAAAAATATTACAACTCTTACTTAAAAGAGTGCACTTAAAGCAGGTTTCAGGCTGTGCTGTCATTGTGATGAGGGAGCTATAGGGATGAATTCTTTCCAAAATGTGAAAAATATTGGCCTGAAGTCTGACAGAAAGGGAGAAATTAGTCCCCATTCTGGAGGAAAAATAAGAATATGTCACTTCCTGCCACACAAGAGACAACCAGCGGGACATATAGACACACAGACATGTTCTACTTACTGCCACCATCTCCTTTTGTTTTGTTTTATGTTGTTATTTGTAGACTAGTGGCTTTCTTATATTATCTCTTCTATTAACATTACTTGTGATTAACACTTTGTTTGTCTTGCATTAGTAATTTCACATTTAAAGCACTACTGAAAAGAAGCTATTTAGAATAAACAAGTGTTCTTGTACAATCTTTAGGACCCTAAATTTCCAGGTTTTCAAATGGCAACACATCGATCTGAACTGATTATCACAAGAACCTCATGTTTTAATCTGAACACAAGTGTTCATCATCAAAAAAAATCCATGGCAGGGTTCTCATCAGGGTGTAAGAAGATGTTTTTATCTTCACAAAGAAATAGCTATGGCCTTGCTTTATTTTTCATACATTTTAGTATTCAAAACCCTGAAAACCTTGAACATTTGCCCATTTCCCCACATCCCATACATCCATTTTTTAGGCAGGCCCTCAGGCCTTCAGCCCCACCTACCTAAAGTAGTTTTTATTTATTATTATTACATGGCAGGCTAACCTCAACTCTACTTGCTTTTGGTATCAGGTACTTTTATGGATGTGCTTTTCCAATACAGACAGTAACCACTCAATGTAGGGTGGGGTTTGCTGTGATGACCTTCACTGGTCAAACATTGCTGCTTCATTCACAAAACAAGGAAATACTCTTGTATCCACTTAGAACCAGTTTAGGACAAGGGGAGGATATTTCTCTTTGTTTGATAATATTAAAAAGTAAAGACCTTGTTTTAAAAAAGACAAGAAAAAGAGAGAGACAGGGAGCCAGCTGAGAGCATGAGCAAGAGAGAGAGAGGGTGGTTGAGAGAAAAGCCTGTGAATAACAGAAATAAAACATTATTTTCTGATTGTTTCACAGTGGTTATGTTCTAAAGTACAAACAAATAGGCATCAAACACTCAACAGATGATTTACTGGGGAGACAGAGGCTTAGTTTGTTTCATTTCTGCTTTTCATCCATCCATTACATCCAACTAATGCAGCAGTAAATACAAAGAACAACGGCAAGCGAGCGAGAGACAAAGAGAGAGAGACAGAGAGAGAGAGAGAGAGAGATAGAGAGAGAGAGAGAGCGCACAGCAGTGGTCAAGCAGGGAGAGGGAATTGTGGTAGGGAGAGATGACTGATCAATAGTGGTCTGCAGTGTTTTCATGTCACTTTTTTAGTATCAGCTCAGCTTTTTTTGGAAATTGAATGAGGTAATACCTAAAAAGTAGGTACCAGGTACCAGGTACTATCCGCAACGTTTGCCAAATGGAAAACTTGTTGAGCTGAGTTGAGCCGGCACCATATAGTGGAAAAAAGCTACAACGCAAGTGTGTTATACATTACCTACACTCCTGTACATTAGAGAAAAAACAGGAGACTTTGCCGTCTGTCTATTTCTTGGGTTGGAGTCTAATTAAGCAGGAAAGGCACTTTAACTCTGCCTCTCAGCTCCTCTTGAGTGTTGTGGCATTTTGACGCCTACAACCCTCCTCTGGGTTCTATATGGAGGTGTAGGGAACAGAGTGACCTTTTAATGACAAGGCCTTATACACTTTGCCACCTACTGTATCCACGCGCGCGCACATACACGCACACACACAGCTCTCTCCCTCCAGCTGGCCCCATGATGCAACCACCGATCTCATCTCCAACCATTATATCTGATGCCAATTTCTTTCTTTCAACCTCTTTCACCAGCTTTCCTCCTCCCCCCAGCCACCCCCTTCTCCTCTTCCTTCCAACAGTTATCTCTTAGTCTATTCTTGATCTCCATTCAGTCTCTATAAAATGTCAAAATACTGAATGCCCTGTCCTCTCATCATCCAACTTACATTTGTGAAACTCCACATCACTGATTGATGAATCAGTCTGAACTAATGCAATTAGTTGAATTTTTTTTTTTTTTACTATGAGCAGGGCACATACAGATGATAAACAAAGGCATTAAAAAGTGAGTCTTACAGGTAAAACATGACTTATGTAGGCTGTTATATATTAACATCTGGCAGACATTTTTGTCACAAAAGCCATGCAGAAGTGAGGTACACTCCAAGCTGCAGTACATTTACATCAAGGAGAAGCCTTTAAGAATAAGTGCTTCAACACTCAGTTCCACCTGACACAAGTGCTACAAAGCATGAAGTAACATATGAGTGCCCAGCGGATTAGTTTTGAGAGAGAGAAAGAGCTAGAGAACATCATATATGAGTTTAGTGAGGAACACTCATACTGATCTGCAATGCAATGTAAAACTGGTAATAATATTGAGTATATACAGTACCAATCAAAAGTTTCCATTCCCTGGAATGAGACAGTGGTACTGTATATCATTATAAGTAGTAACTAAGTAAGATAGTGCTCCATTTTTTCCTTTTTAGCACAGGTTGTTATGTGTTACGTTTTCTGTTTAACCCAGATATATGATATGTGGAAAGTGGATAACAACAACAACAACAACACCACAAAACTTGATGCTCGCTAAATGATACAAAAAAAAAAGAAAGAGAATCCTGAAGAATCTCCACTTCAAACCAACGGGGGATTTCCGTTTCTCCTCTCCACCTTCATCGCTTCACTGCTCCTTTCATTCCTCCTGCTCTCATTTCATCATCTCTCATCCCTCAGCAGAAGCACGGAGAAGCAGCAGAGAGATAGATCTTGATGGAGATCGGTCAGAGCACTTACTCCCGCCTGGCACTGAACAGTCAACTCCACTCACATCAACGCACACGCACACCTGAGCTTGTTTCACTACACTGATGCCCTATTGTCTTTGCTCAGTAACAGCTTAAAGCAGAGGCAGAGAAACACAACCACACAACCGCACGCACGCACGCACACACACACAGTGACTCAGTACTGGATACAGTACATTACTGTATCATACAAAAATACACAGGCAAGTTCTAACACACACACACACGCACACACACACACGCACAAGCACACGCACACACACACACACACAGTCAACTTGTTACAGTGGTAGGTAATTGCTGTATCCTTGCAGCATTATGAAACAGTACGGCTGTCTTCAAAGTGAGCACTCCTCACAATGGGAAGCCTTTCAGTGCAAAAGAGAGAGAACAGAGTAGTGTGACAGGCAGCAAAGAGAGGAGAAGTACTGAGTGAGTGTGAGTGTGTGTGTGTGTGTGTGTGTGTGTGTGTCAGATGGGGGGTGGGGGGTGGGGGGGTCACAGAGGAGAGTGACATACAGGTAGAAAGCAAAGAGAGGTGGGAGGAGAGAGAAATAAAGGGGCACATGGTGGCAGAGAGAAGAAGAGTGACAGCTCAGCATGAGACGGTAAAGTGAAGTCTCCATCCCGACCTTGGAAATAAATTTTGACGGCCTTCCAAAACCAACTCCAGTCGGAGAGCTTCCATAACCAGTGAGGCGCTGTAATCTCACCATTTTAATCCCTTCAGGCTCGTTATTGCTGTTTTCTCAAAGATCAAACAGTCCACTGCTAATGGGCTGGAAAACAAGCATCTGATAAACTGCACGTGTTCACACACACACACACACACACAATCGGCTACTTGTATTGGATGTTCATCTGTAAACATCATCTTACAGATAAACAGCCTTCACTTCCCAGTCACTGACTTTCTCCATATTCAGAAATATTCCAGGAATAACAGTAACACGGGAAGAGAAAGAGATAGTAAACAATATCTTATATTATTGTGTGTTGCTTACAAATTCATTTCCACCATTTGAAACTCAAAAAACTCTGAAAATTTAAGTAATTTGAGCAGACTCCCTCTGTGGCTCACAAAGGAAAACACTGTGTCTTATTAGTTAATGTTAAGATTCTGCTTGATAACCTCTAAATTAAGTTTGTAGATATTGGATACCTTTCTAATCTCTAAAAAAAACAACACAATCTGTTCTTCTTAGTTCCTGAAGCAGTAGCGTATAAAACAGCATGTGAATTTTCCTTACCGTCGTCCTCCTTGATGTGTGCGTTCTGGGGACTGTGGCGCATCCTCTCTCCTCGGCTCGGCGGGCTCAGGTCAGACGCTGCTCCCAGATCAGCTGTTAGCCATGTGGGCTCGCTCATCTCTGCCTCCTCCTCGCTGCTTAGTGAACTGTCATCCTGACCAGAGGAGAAGAAAAAAACAAAAAACACACACAATGTAAGTCATAATAACATACTAATCAAACTGTATTAGTGGAGTATTAGAGCTGCTCATTCTCTATAGATCCATGCATAGGATTATCGAGTCAAATTAGACAACAACAACAACAACAATAATTTCTATTCAAGGCATTAAACTTGCAATCAATCCACAGAGAAATGCAACAGAGAGCTTCGATCTCCAAATGATCATTATAACAGGGTGAAAAAGTGAGAGAAGTATTTGTATTCTTGCCTCCTCAATTGCATGTCATGATACAACATCTAAAGGTTTTCTAAACAAAATAATGCAAGACGGAGAACAGATGAAGAGCTCAGAAGTTTACCTGCACTGGACAGCAACACGACAGATTCATTACAAGAACAAAGACATAAAGCTCACGAATCATCTCACAAGTAATACAGGTATACTGTTTTACCTTTGGACCTAACGATGACCACTCAAAGATTTCTAAAATTAATACTAAGATACATGCGTTGACATTGTGTGACGAGTGTGTGGATGATGACAGAAAGTGTTGAAAAGACGTTTCCTCACTAGCAGAGGTGTTCAAACGACTCAAGATATATCGATTTTAGCAAATATAAGATCATTTCTGCCTGTAAATCTGTCTCCTCTGCGTGCAGTGCCTTGTAAATCAAACTAAGATTAGCCACTTTCTCATCAATGAAACTGTGTTTGCCCGCTGTTTTAAGCCATTTCTAATCTCTTTATTTACCACTTTGCCAGTGTTGGCAGACATAGGAGCAGCCATGACAGCTGCTCCGCCAGTTTAACTCAAACATCAGAGGAAACCAGAAACGTGAAGGCGGGAAAACGGCAGAGAGGCAAATCAAACACAACATGCCAACTGCTGCTCAAGTGTGTAGCACCTGCAGGCCTCGCTGGTAGCAGTAACATCACCTCACACATCACACTGAGCTGCCTTCTTTCCAACTCCAACACTCCTTCTGTTCAATCCAAACACGCCGGGAATGGAAAATGCAATTCCTTCTGTGGGAAACAAGGTTTTTTTCCCGTTTTTTTTTCACCCCAGTAAAAAGCTACATAACTCTTGACGCTTATATCTCAAAAGCTTTATTGAAATAAATCCTCAAGATAACGTTTGTTATATCAGTCAGGTATTTCTCGACATGAAAATGTGAAAGTGGTAAACCCCAGAGTGGATTTAAAAAGTGCAAATTAAGCTGGGTTTCAACCTCCATTCAAATATTGTGCTAATCCTAAAGCTGTCAGACTTTATTTAATGAACATATAAGAAAAAAAAAAAAAAGAGAGCCACCGAGGAAAATAAAAGCCCTTTTTAACCAAACCATTTCAGGAACTAGAACCAGAGGAACTAAACTCAAGAACTCAATTGTAACTGTGAGTCCTTTTCATGATGTGATGTTAATGGATGTAAATGAGATCTGCAGAGGTGGAAAACTCAGAGCAACTGTACGATCTGCTGAGTTTTAGACATAACCACAATGAAACAATCAGTTATTTCTCCCTCACTGCCCCTCAGCTCTCAGCTCATTCGCTCTCCCTCTCCTGCGCTAGTTGAAGAAATGTGTCTTTGTCCTAATATCGTTGTTATTATAATAGACAACTCGTGCTTTCTTTTTTTTGTCTGTGAAACTTCCTAAGTTGCAGCAGCCGTGGTGTCGTAGGAACTATCAAATGGAAACTCATTTTAGTCTCTGGTTCCACTGGTCAGAACGCTGTTCACAGAAAGAAATTGAGTTTCTGGTAAATTTTGGGATCGATCAAAATGTGTCACATAAAGCATGTTGGTAGCTGGCGAGCAGCTACAGCTAACAGCTCTAAATTGGCCTTATTAGGTGATTAAATGCAAAATGATAAAACACATAAATAAAGGAGGGGGGTGATAATTTGCTTCATGTTCAAAAAACACATTTATGTTTATTACTGGCCATTCAAACACACACACGCACGCGCGCGCACACACACACATTAAACCTATAGTTCCTGAGTTCCTGTGTGCTACAGCTGCACATAAACACACAAATGCATGCACACAATGAAGAGAGTGGACAAATGAGATTATGTGACTGATGTTGCTTAAAAGACAGCGAGGCACGACAGGTAGATAGATTTAAGTTCTTACAGATGGGTACAGTACACAACAACAACAACATCCTGATGACACAAAACGACACAAACAAGCCAACAAGAGAAATTCCCAGGTCAGATTCTTCTGCTTGTTTCTTAATATTATTTGTCATCCTTCACTCTGAGAAGGAGTACGATGAATAATTTAAGAGTCTACACATGACGGTGGAAAAATATTCAGCTAATAATAAGAGCTGCTCTGCACCAGGAGCGATGGGAAGGGATGTCAAACTGAACAAGGCAAAAAAGAAACAGACTCACATATTAAAACGTCGCTTTTCACTTGGGGATTTCTCTAATCTCTATACTAAGTATTTATATTCAACCATAAAGTCTGCATGCTTTATTCTTAGTGTGGAAAATGAAAATAAAAAACATGATGAGTAAAAATGCCATTTTGATTTCGTTAAATCACTGGAGGAATCCAAATACACCAGTGCTACTCTATAATCACAACAGAAACTATCCTCTACTCTTTAAGTGGCACTAGAGGATCATGGGAGCAGAGTTTGGATGGGAGGAGCTGAAGGAGGTCTGGGAGGGAGGTTTGAGGGTGAGGTAGGGCTAGATAAAACCTAATCTTTTCCCCTGAACACTTACTTCCAGATTTAAAATAAGAAGATTTTGTTTCAAATGAAGTGCCAGCATGCAGAGTAGAAACAGTGATTTTGATTAATAACACCAAGAAAAACTGGAAAACATAGCGCAGAGAAAAGATATCCGTCTTATATAGGCCTGGTTTTTCTTTTCTAGTTCTTCTAAATTGACAACTGTTTGGCTTCTGTAAACACTAAACACATCCCTCGGTGTGCAGCGGAATATTTTACCCTGGAGACAGAGTCAATCATAGCTGTTTGAAAAATGGAAAAAGCTTTCACAAACCCGAGTATGTCGCACAGAGCGTAAGCTGAATATCAATCAGTGAGACGGGCAAAATGGACAGTAGGCCTTTATAGAACATATCTGTCAATATCTGGTTATGATTCGACAATAAACCAGAAGAGAAAACACAGTAACAGCTCAAAAAAAAACAGTGGCAGATGTGTGCCTAATATTCAGCTATAATTATCCGTTAACCTGAGAGTGACATCATGTAAAATCTGCCTGCACATTCAACCCAACAAAACATGACTATGATCATGAATATGAAGAAATGTTGCTTTTTAACAAAACACCTTGATCTTTGCTCTTTTTGTTATCTCTGCACAGTCACCTGATAAGGTGAAACGCTGCCGGGGATTCCATAGTTTCCATTTTAAGAAAAAAAAAAAAAGTAATTTATATACTGTATACTATACACACAAACATGTGCGCAGCCCTTCAGTGAGTCTATGTGGCAGCACTGACCCATATCTGTCCATTAAAGCGCGTTCTCAGAGGAGGAGTTTCCCTGCGCTCGTCACTCTGCATTAGCCTCCTCCCTGCAGCCGGGCGGCACAGCGGCGAACGCTGACACTAACTGGAAGCATACACGTAGGTCTGGAGACAGTCGAGCTGCACAAAGAGCTGTGTCATTAAAATCCAGAATGAAAAGTCACCGGTGTCACCCACCTATTCCTCGACACGTGCCGCAGACACGTATCATCATTGATGTGTTTATTGTTATGGTGTCATGTTTGCGAGGCGGATAATACAGGAGGAAAGGCATTTCTGATAACGCCGTCGCACCGGAGAAGAGAGGATCGCTTCTCAGATGACGGATAACTGAAGTCTGAGATTCAAACTCGTAGCCTTCAACTCCAGCTGACGCCAGGTCAAGTGACATCTCTTGAGGCGATTTAACAGACTTCACACAGCTCCCTTTGGAAACACAAAACACTTCATACAACTTTAACGTGTGCAGTAGTACTCCTCCAGTCCAGTAGACATACTCTGCTTAGAGCAATAGAAATCTACAAATCCATGACAACCGGGAACCTGCGTCTGCTGAGTGGACGCTGTAGTGCGTTTGTTTTAGTAACTATCTGATCCAAACTCATTCCTTTCAAACTATATAATGACTGAATGTCATTTCCCCAAATTCAAATAAATACATACTGATGCACTGTTTGTTTATAAGGTTATTAATGAATAATTCATGTAGGTCAAGTAAATGTCTTGACAAACTCAAATTAACTAATATACTTTTTATTTATTTATTTATATTTCATTTGTTAGAGCACTGTTTTTGCAGTACCTCGTGTGGAACAAGTGCTCATAAAAGCTGCCAGTTTCTAGACAACTTTGTCACCTGATTGATGCCTCAGGGTTTAGTTTTATCAAGCACAGCCGTGTGGAGCAGATCAAGAATAAAAGACTGCATCTGTACGCAGCTTGTTGCTGCTCACCCTGAATTAGAATCATCAGAAATCTGTCACCTGTGAGGGCAAATAATCGCTAGGAAGCTGCAGGTTTTCATGTCTTATTAGGATTAGTCAATAATTTACAGTATGGGCCACTGAAATTATTAATTGTTCTATATCAATCATGGTCAAAGTTACAAAACTTGCTCCCTGTAAGGGTTTCAACCTGCTCTGAATACACAGTTTGCAAAGTTACCTCTGAGAATAAGGCTCATACTGCTGGTCAGTAAAATAAAATTTCAAAAAATAATGGCCGTACTCAAGGTTTCCATAGCTCACATTCCAGAAACTTAAATTTCAAAACTCACACGCGAGTTTGTGAGCGATTCTGTGAACTTACAGCTCGGCATGTTAATCAGCTCAGAGACTATTCTGAGGCTGTTAATTCACCACAGCCAGGCACATGAATCAACTCTGACAAATGATCAAATGAGACCTTATTTCAATCTACTCTTAATTCCTTTTCAATTACTATCATCACCAGCCCACACTACCTCATTTTCAATTACCATATAATCTCAATGCTATAATCACTGGTTAGTCCACATCTCTTTGTTGTGCTGGTGGAGGACTGAAGAACAGAGGATTGAAATTAGACCTGTGGAGGCTATATCTAATGCTAAATCTGTCTGACTTTTTATAAAGACTTGTGGAAAATGAGTGCTGCTGCTGCTGCTGATGATGATATGGTGAAACTCATCTTCTCCCGTTCTGGAAGAGAGAAACTGAACCGTGATCCACACGTCTTTACTCAGATCATTTGCTGCAAGCAGTATGCAGCAGGTGATTATTTAACATTGTGAAGTCCTTATTTTCTTATTTTGGGCTCTTCTCACATTATATTTACACACTACTTCTAATTCAAATGAAATAGCGAGTACATATTGCCAGCAACAACTTGACACCGACAACAACTTGCAATATGCAATATACCATCTATTTCTGTTTGCCTGATAACACGGTAAAAGATCAATAAAATGATTCATAAAAGGGATCCAAAACCCATGAAAGTCATAAAACAATCAATTCATTGATTTTACCAGGTATTGTAAGTGTAGAGCCTGATATATTGGATTCCACTGAGCTCCATTTTTGCCCAAAACCAGTCAATCAGTAAGCAACACACACACACACACACACACACACACACACTTTTACTGATGGATGCGTTACGACTACAGTATTTAGCACTGTATAAAAACACCTGGTGCTCATTTTCTATAGGAAACCCGCTCAACTCTTACATCTTCCTACTCCTCCTATCCATTTTCCATTAGTCAGCCAAACGGAGGACAGCTAAAAGTCTAGTGTGTGTGTGTGTTGTTTATTAATGGTCTCAGTAATGAGCTCATCTGCATACAGATGAACAGCAGTGTTCCTGCCTGAAAGATTAACACATAAACAGGGTTTGGAGCGTTCAGACCAACTCACTTGTATCTCCGTTTGTCATCCTCTCTCCCTCTCCCTCTCTCTCTCTGTACGTTTGTCATTGGCTCTGTCTGTATCTTAACAACTAATTACAGGACAAATCTCTACACGTACTTAATGTGTGCAGACACACTCCTCAACAGTGCAGCGATAAGTGGCTTTAAAGTTCTCAGAAGATGTGGCAAATTCTGTTATAAAGTGACTTTTAAGTGAATAGAGCCACAGCTTGTAATGACTTATTTTATCTTATTTTATTCATGTTTTACTTTTAATGTATAGGTTTTCATGGATATTTCTTTCTTTGATGAACTACGTTCCCTTGTGCCGCTGTGTTAAAGGGTCAAGGTACAGCTTATCTTATCTTTTTCTGTTTTTTTTTTAAAGAGTACATAGCATGCTTTTGTAGATTTTATGTCATTTATACACTGGTACAATGTCAGAAAATGTTCATCATTGACAAAGTTCCAAAACGTGAAGTGAACATTGTGTAAATATTCCACCTTCCAGGTTTCAAAGTTACCTCAACTTCCCCATCGAACTGGCATCAGATTGTTCACATATGCCCACAAATGGCCGTCCGTTGTTAGCCTTTGCGGCTAAGGCTGTTTGCGTTGTCCACTTGCATATTTCAGATTGAATTTTAGCTTAAACATGTACAGATCTATTTGAGAAGATGACATCTTCAGTAAAGATCGAGAAAAATGAGTGAAATCCTACTACTGTAGCCTCGGGAGGAGGGTGGTGGGGGGCTTAGTGGTGGTTTTGAGTCAGATACTCTCAGCTGTGGAAGCAACACCGCACAGACTGACAGTGATGATGATGATGATGATGGTAGCGGTGAGGATTATGAAAGGTGCAAAGCTGTAAAGTGCACCCAAGATTAATTATTAACAGTCTCTTTTCTCTACTCTCTATTTTTACCAGAGTGGAGGTGAGAGGAGCAGCTAATGTTTAAACTTTCATCAAAGAACAAAGGACAAGGCTTGTAAAACAACAGAAACTTGAGAAGACAAAAGGGGAGAGAGCACTGCTTGTGTCAGCTGTCCACAGCGATAACACCCCTCCGCAAAACAAATGTGATGTTTTTTAAAAGTTGAACGTGAGCTCTGGAAAATTAAGGGGCAGAGGTGGTAAAGCCGAGAAAACTGCGAGAGGAGCAACGAGCTGGAGGATGTGGTTGATAGAGAGGAATAAAAAAAGAGAAACAGCTGACGTTGGAGCTTGGACGGTGGAGCAGAAGAACTAGACAAGTGATTAGACAGCAGAAAAAGGCAAAGGAAGACGTGAATAGCAGGAGAAGGAGCAGCAGGTGGAAAGTGTCAGGAGGACTATATGAAGTAGATAAATGTGATGCGGATGAATTGTAAATCCTTCCGTCTGAAGCTACTAGTTTTCCAGCAGCAGTCTTGTCTCGTACCCGCGCAGCAGACACTGAGGATTGTTTGCTGAAAATCAATACTGCATCACAGGAGAATATATTCTGAAAATATCTGCTCCCAGGAAACACGGCAGCAATGTCTGTGTCTGCATGTGTGGGTGCGAATGTGTGTGTGTGTGTGTTCAGTTGTCATTTGGCATCTTCAGTGACTGATGAGATTTGAAGATTCATCAACACCATCCTTCACGTTCTACATGTTTTCGTATGAGATGATTATAAATTGGATGATATTTAACACTATTAATTATATGCAAATTGTTATTATTTGAATTTTTATTTCCATAAAAGACATAATGATCTTAAGTTGACAATGTTAAGGCTTCATTTCAGCCATTATTCTTTTTCTTTTTTTTTTTCTTCTTTTTCTTTGACTGGTACTGGCTAAAATATACCTAATCAAATGTAGATTTTTTCAGCGCTGCTCTCCCTGCGAGCATTTCGCTACATGTGTGAGTGTGTGAATATGAAAAAATGTGTGTGTGAGTGTGTGTCAGCAGATCATATCAACTGTCTCGGGATCATGTCTTAAAAAAATGTAAATAAAAAATCTTAATCCGGACATCCCTAATTAGTCAGATTATGTGTGTTTATGTGTGTTGATGTGTTTTCTTTCCTCCTAAACACAAATATGTGGATGTATCTTTTACAAAATCATAATACTGTGCGTGTGTGTGTAAAAAGCAGTGCATTTGTACATTTGTACAAGGCTGTGACTACGTGTACAGATGTGCAGTGATTGCTGTTTTTGTTTCTCAGTGTGTATATGTGAGTGTGTTAGTGTTCTCAGAGCAGAGCAGCCGGATCTGGTCTCATGGCGTTGCTAAGCTAATCAGGTTAGCCACCGGACAGACGGAAAGAACCATCTCTTTCTCTCTGCGCTCATCTCCTCTTCCATTCGCACCCTTCCTCTTGCATCTCCTCCTCTTCTATCACCTCTCTATTCCAATCACTTCCTTCCTCCTCCAATCTTTCCTTTCCTTCCTGTTATTTTCATCACTCCCTCCCGTCACCTTCCCCTTTTTTCCGAGTTCACCCTCTCTGTGATACCATCAACAGATCGTCACAGAAAACAATGGGAGTGAGAAAATGTAAAAAAGAAATTCTGTACAGGAACCCTGCATCAAAGCGTCACGTCAAAATTTCAACCTCCAACTTTTATGAGATTTCCTCTCCTGTTAAAAGTAATTATCTCTCCATATAGATTCATCCACACCAAACTCCTGCATCCCCACAGAAAGGGCAACCAGAGGGTCTGAGAGATGATGTTTTACTGGAGAAAGCCGGAGAAGAAACAAAATCAACCAACCACGACTGAGCTGAATAAATAATTATTCATTTATATATCTGTTGTTTTTATAAAATGATCAACAAAGCAAAAGTGTAATTAGAGGAGAAAGGATTAGTTGATCAATTAAAAGAAATAATCAGCAACTGTTTCAAATAATAATATTTTATAACCTTAACGATTCATCCATTCATTGAGAAAAAATAAAATAAAATTTTATTGACTATTCGCTTAATATTTTACACATTTGCTGAAATGCTAAATTTTATAGTCTCAAATGGTACAAGTAACAAAAGCAACAACTAGAAGTGAAGTGGTTCCAGTTTGCTATTCTTTATTTAAATGATATTTAACTTATTAATAGAATCTTGTGCAGAGCCAAATCAACAATTAATTGATCTACTAACTATTAAGTATTGTGTGTGTATCTAAAGCCTGATGTATATATCTTATTCCTCTTAGACGCCACTGAGCATGTGCAGGAATGCGGTTCTGTTTACAGCTTTACTAGCTTGTTGTGCTACATAATCACAATCTAGAGTTCTTTGACATATTTACAATACAAAATGTAGTATTCAGAAGTACAAAGGCAACCAACTAAACCTATGAAACACAATAAACTGCAAAAAATCTGACACTGATCAAAACTACAACGTCCTCATGTTGCCTTTAATCTCACCAGATTTAAATCTTGGACTTTTCTGACTCATTTTCCCTCCGGACTGAAATGATGATCCTTCGCCCATTACTTCAGAAGTGCATTACATCATTATTCTTCATACTGTATGTTTCAGTCAGTATACAAAGTCCCAACCTGATCACACCTTGTGCCCAGCTGAGCAGTGTAAAATGGATTTCATTAAGAAAATCAATTAAGGAGGACTCTGCTCATCCTCTTTGTTCTCTTTGTTTTACAGCCAGTGCTGGTGCGGAGCTGGACCCTGAAGCCTCTTGAGCTGTCAAATTGGCATCCTTCCACCTACCTACCTCCCCCCACCCATCACTCTCCCGTACCACCCCACCTCCTCATTTATCTGTTTTTATTTCTACCTCCCTTCCCCCTCTACCTCCCCACATCCCATCACCCTGCCAACTCCATCCCCATCTCCTGCTGCCCTCTCCACCCCCAATCCTCCTCAGCACAAACTCTCCTCCTCCATTCGCAACTACTCCCCCACAGCCGTCTTCTTCCAACTGCAACCTCCCGGCTCGCCCTCTTAGATGATTTTAATCTACACCCATCAGAAGTCAGAACCGCTGACTGTCTCCACCAGAGACAAACCATCATGTTTGTTGGTTTCCAAGGAAACTGTTGGACACTCATTATAATGAAGACAATATAGTGGAATTGTGATTCCTTGAATAAGGTGGTGGGATGGGGGGAAGGGAGGCATAACTAAAAAGATATAAACGAGGAGGTGTAGTGGTGCGGGAGAGTGATGGGTAGGTGATCACCGCATTCTTCACCTGTGGTGGGCGTCTGGAGCTTATGTGTGAGTGAAGCATAAAACATGGTGATGACATGTGAATGTATCATAGTATATTAACAACACAAAATATATAGAAATATAACACAATACCTAGCGTATTAGTAATATTTTGTGCTAAAGCTAACTCAAAAACTTGAAACAAATTCAGAAAAATTAACAAAAGTTTGTGTAACAGACATATTTTTTCCTTTCTTTAATCATCTTGTGACTCTG
The DNA here is from genome assembly GCA_036937835.1 of Pampus argenteus. NCBI lineage: Eukaryota > Metazoa > Chordata > Actinopteri > Scombriformes > Stromateidae > Pampus > Pampus argenteus. The sequence goes on along the minus strand of CM072864.1, from coordinate 6,671,010 downwards.
CAGATCTGCGGTTTGGAACCACTGTCCTAAGTTATATATTGTATTACAGGGTAAATACAATAAACAATACATAAAGATGAAAAAGACGTACTGCAGCTTAGAGAAGAAAAACTAAAATATCCATAGCCATAGTGATTTAAATGATCATAAATCCAGTTTGTACATTGCTCTCTCATCCACAGGCTGATTTTATTTCTGGTTTCAAACACAGACTCTGTAAAAGCCCGGAGAGAACAAACAGTCAGTACTTGTTTCTACGGTGACTCTCGATAGTAAACCAATTTCATACACAGCACAGCTGTGATGCTGCTGTGACGGTGAGAGTTGGACATTCAGAGTCACAGGGACCAACTGTGCACAATTGATTTTCCAGAAACTTCAAAATACCACAACATATATCCCAATAAAAATGACATATGCAGTGATGAGGATTTCCACTTTGATATAACTTGTAACTTTGCTCCAGTTAAGAACATAAAGAATGATTTCTTTTATGTAAGAAAATAAATGTTTTCACCTTTAGGTTTCATGGACTTACTACATGTGTAATAGGGTTAGGCCAACATGGTTGTCAATCATCGACCACTGAGCCTCCACCATCATCATGATTGAAAATCCCGTCCACCCACCCACCTCATCATTTGTCCATCTTTTGCACGGATTTAATTATTTGAGAAACTTTTATTGCATATACAGTAACGTAACAAGTGTAGTTGTCTTCAACTCGAGTACTTTACCTGGTTTACTGTCTCTCCTCCGCTCTGCACACACACACGGCTTAGCCCTGCCCTCTCCGAACTGCAGAGGTAAATGACAGCCATGTGCACTAATTTCACTTCAACTCAGTGTGAGAGACTCTACTGTGTTTCACCACGGACAGGGCTGAGCCTTATGTATGTGTGAGCTGCTTGGTTGAGGTGGATGAGAGCGTCACTGTTTGGCCATAATTATCACTGGTTTGAACTGTTACCTCCCGCTGTGAGGCCGTGATGGAAATTCGTATGAGCATGCCACCACATACAGTATAATGGCTAAAGTGGGCTGTGCAGAGCTGCTGGAAAAGAGGAAATACACACACACACACACACACACACACATCCAGTGACAGGGGCCATGTTTAAACACACCCTCACACGTCAATCGAAGCTGCACTTGATAACACTGGGAGAAAAATTTAAGGCACTAACTGCCAGTCAGTCCACATGACAGCCGCTCAGTATTCAGTGCAACAACAACATCTTATTTTTGATTGCATCCATCTCTCACAGAGATCGATGAGAGCTGGAGGGAAGAGGAAAGGATCATCTCTGAACTGAGAGAGAGGTGAAGATATTGATAAGAGGCGAGCAGGCTGGGGAGAAGCACACACACACACAGACACACACATGCTGCAAGGATTAACAGGGCCCCGGCCAATGAGCTCCACTGCAGAATATTGATTGCTGAGCAAACCAGCCATGAGGATGAGGTGTGTGTGTCTGCAAAAAGGGGTGGGGGGGTACCACCACTGAAAGACACACATGCACTAATAATACTTGATGCAGCACCATTGGTAGCGTATAGACAAAGGCGACGGATTGGCTGGTGAATTGACAAGGTTCAGTGTAGACGATTTGTGCAATAAGAGGACAAAATGGTGAACGGATATGTAGAAAGAAACCGTTTATAAGGAGACAGCTATAAAGACTGTCTGTCAGCATCAGCAGGCTGTGGTCCTGTCTGTCCGTCAGGTTATAAAAAGCCTTTATACAGTATGCAGTGCAGAGGAGACAGAATATAATCAATAAGCTGCAACTGACCTTCATTGAACAGAGGCGCAGAAAGGGAGAGCATTCAGCAGGATAACCAAGACAGCTTTATAAACACTGACGGTCTTACTGCGCCACTTCCTGCTCGATGAACTGACTTTAAACTTCACCCTTGTCTCTCTGTGTTTTCGGCTAACGCTGTTGGCCTGTTTTCACCCGCCAGTGAAGATTTAAGATAGAAGAGAGAGACATAAAGAAATAATATCAAGTGTTTTTGCCCAGCCTGCTGGTGACTGTGTGTTTTCCTGTACATGCAGATGGACAGTAAGCCTGTTCTGGATGTTCGATATCTTCATCTCTCCAAACAAAAGGCCGTCTCATTTTCATTGTTGAGCCTCGGGGTTCTGCCTGACTCTTATAACAGTGATCCAAAAAATCTGCAGTTTTCCTTCGATTTTGATGGCATCTCTGATGTTAAGCGCCTGCTACTGAGGAGCTCTATCACCTCTTTTGTGTTCTGTAAGAACACCACAGAAGAAGATGTGATTTACTGTGAAATGACGTCATGCGGCTCGCACATTTTGCTCCACTTCTGGTTTTGTGTATTAACTTCTGGTTGTTATTTCAAGTTGTAGTGAATACAAGTAAAAAGTCTGGGTCTTGATTGGTTCACAGAGCCCGCTATTTCTTAAGGTTGAAACCACATGTTCGACCACATCTACCACAGATATCGGATTAAAAAAATCTTCGGCCCCAAATTGTGGTCAGCTTTAAATACTTTGTTTTACTGAAGATGTTTCTTTGTTAAATACTTTCAAGAGCTCTGTTGCTAACGCATCAGTATGGTGGTGCCTGCCGTGCGTTATATTATCGAACAGATCAGATATTTGCTTCAATGTAAGCACAAGGTAACCACAGGCAGCAGATGTTAATGTACACAACGTGATATATACTCCATGAATTCTGATAATCCAAGACTTTTGGGCCCAAAGCAGCTTCAGCAGCACAAGGTGCAATTTAGTGCAATAAATAATAAATGCCTTATTGTAAATTAAATCTAAACTCTAAACCTCTCATCTGTCCCGACTACAAAGAAGTGCAGATAGCCGGGCACTGCGGCACGCACACACACACACACACACATACTGCAGTTTAGAATAATCAGAATATGTTAAACCTATTGTGTGTGTGTGTGTGTGTGTGTGTGTGTGGTCAGTTCTGAGCAGCTAGGAACAAAGTGACCAGGAAGAAAGCAAATCCATAAATGTCATGGCCCATGTGTCTAATCCTGAAAAACTGAGAGACAAAGAGGAAATGTGTGTGTGTGTGTGTGTGTTTATAAGAATAGAGACGCAGTGGTAGAGATGGAGCGGAGGCAAGGACAGATGCAGAGAGAGAGACAGAGAGGATCGCTATTCTATTCATCACCACACTGACCTTGTCTTGATATAAGATAAGCATTGAATGTGTGTGTGTGTGTGTGTGTGTGAGTGTGTGAGATGGAGGGATGACACATCTACTGTTGGACATCAATCACATCTGTTAAAGTCTGAAGATGACTTGATGTTGAACTCAGGCAGACATGACTCTGTTCCTTTAATAAGTTTGCAATTCTGATATAAACAGGGGTGTCGCTGGAAATCCTGACTTTGATCTTCAAACTAAAAATTATTGACAAAAAAAATAAAAAATCTAAACATTCATCAGTCTTTTCAATTTAAGGAAATGTATACAGATCAAATACCTGATCTGTGATATTGAGTAATGTTCATGTGAGCATTTATGTTATTTATATATCCTGGTCTTCATTTATTCTTACTGCAATTTATTATATAATTCCACCTTTTCTATTGCATTTTATTCCATTATAAATCAACCAATCATAATAATCATTGGTTGCAGCTCTCTTCAACCATGTACAATATTCTATTGATCATGTTTGCTCACAAAATAAATAAATAAAAATAATCGGACCGATCATCTATTGTACCCGACAGCTCGAGGTTCATACACCTCAGGTCAACATTTCAGAATTGACACGAAGGTTTAACAGCCAAAGTCAATAAATAATACAGATACAAAAGAAAAACTTCCAGAGAAAACAGATGAAAGAAGATAAGAATGTACAAAGTATGAATCATCTGTTGTGTGAAGTGTTGATATTTCTGCAGGATTACAGTACAGACTTCAGACTTTAATGTTAATGCTACACAGCACAGCATTGGTATGTCAACTCCACACCAGAATATCAATATATGTGAGACCTCATAGCTTGTGGGGGTATGCACATGTGCATCTAAAGAGAGAAAGTGTGTTAGCATGCATGACTGTAAATGTACAAGTCCCCCCCCAACCCACCTGCAGGCCTCTGTATATATGCGAGTGTGTGTAGCTGCAGGCTATGTGCAAGTCATCTCTCTACCTCCTCATTTGGTAAACTCTTGACTACAGTGGATTTTAAGATCTCCTCCATATTCCACTTAAAGGTCAGGATTAGGGTTTTGGTTGCTGGATGAAGTTACCAGCGAACTGATTGTGACCGCGGGTGTGTTTGTTTCAGAGCACTAACAACTTGATGGAGGAGCCTATTAGACACAGAGTGAGAGAAATTATATGTACAACATGTACAATGCAAAACAAAGCACAAGATGCTGTTGTTCATTTGCAGGCGTTGATGTTGTATTGGCGTTTGGTGAGAAAAAGCACAACAGATATGACTTGTGAGCCTGTGATTACTGTAGAGATTGAAGCCAAATGTTATTTTTATTTGCAAAAAAAAATGCTTTTACTTTTTTTCCAAAACTGAGTTAATCTGGAGACAAAGCCAACATAATGCTGGAACAAATATTTAATAATAAAGTGTCAGCTGCATCCTTTTAACAGATGGAGTATTGCTGTCTGAATCTGCTAAAGCTTCAGTTAATTTGTTGTACAGATGAAACAATTTGTTGGTCGATTGATTACTCAATAGACTGGAAATTAATCATCAGCACTTTCAATAATCATGAAATCATTGACGTAATTTAATAAGCATAGCTTTTCTTTGGTTTTTTTAATCTTTGTAAATTAAATATATTTGACAAACTGAAGTAATTTTGAGACACTACCTTGGGCTCTGGAAACTTCTCACGACCATTTTTCCCTGTTTTCTGACATCATATAGTCAAAAAAAATGAATCACTAAACAAAAAAATAGAATAATGCTGTTTAGCTGCTGTCTGGTAGCGTCTGATTCTCTGGCTGACAAGCTGATTCGGTCAAGTCGAAATATTAAATCTCACTGAAAAAAAAAACAACAAAAAAAACAAATACAGCTCTACCAACGGTTGAGTGACACCTACATTTCTATGTATTCATTTGGCAGACAAGGAGAAGATTAAGATCAAGGAGACACTCAAAAGTTCCACCTGACACAATGAAACAAGGTTTTAGGTGCATGAAGAAACACTCGAGGGAGCGTTTTCTGCCTCACAGTGACAGTGGGACTAGTCGGTGTTTCATTTGCCGATCGTAGGGGATCTCATCTCATCTCATGCTTAGAGCTGAATGAGGGAGTTCGGGGAAGTGGGTACAATGCTGGTGGCCCCTCTGTAAGCGACACGAGCAGTGACAGAGAGCCAGTAGAGAGAAATGAAAAGTGGGGTGACATGAGCTGTTTTTCCAGTCAGTTGTAGAACAGACATGCCATTGTTTTTTTTTTACCATTTGCAGAGGATTTACTGTGCATTCTGGCAAAGTAAAACCTCCAAACGTATTACTGATACTGACGCTACAAATAGCTGCACAGCAGTGCATAATGTTGGAGTGTAATGACAGCTGTTCTGGTACTGCTGTCAGTGCAACCCAATAGGTGAAACTGCGCTTTTGTTTTCCGTTTGTTTCACTGACAGGTGGAGCAGGCAGTATGGTTGATATGAAAACGACTGGTGTGTCTGCATTCATTTATGACTAATACTAGGAGGGGAATGAAGCTTGTGTATGTGCGCCCAGTTCCATAATGACTAAGATTGATAAAACAGAACCATGTTAAATCTGCTAAATCTAAAGGAAAAGATGGCATTTGCATATTTCTGGCTTTGCACGTACAGACAGTTTTAGTCATGAATCTACTCAGAGTTTTATGCATCTGGCCCCTGATCTTTCTGATGTTCTATAGAGCCGAGCATAATGACCCAAGTGACAGATGCAACATGCTCAGTGAAAGTCAGCGGATCATCCATCACGATGCCCAGATTTCTTGCAGACTCTCTCTACTGGAGACAGCGAGGCAGAGTTGTGCTGAACAGAAGGACTGTCTGGGATCATCTGGAGTTCAGGCTTGGAGAGATTGAGTTGTAGGTGCTGTTCTATCATCCATTTTGAGAAATCCCAGACGCATGCCAAGACAGTGCTGCAGTTCATACCGTCTGACACACACACACACACACTACAAAAACTGGTGTGAGGTTAGAATTGAAGCACAATCACAATTATTTTTACTTCAGGACGTGGGAGGTAGCATGAGCAAAAGCAGTTGTGTGTGAGTGAGTGTCAGAGAGAAAGAGAGAAGGAGAAAAGAGGTCAGGCTTCTAATGACCTTTCATCACCCATCTGTTAAATCCAACAGCAACCTGGTCACAAGTCTGAGCATGAGAGAGAGTGTGTGTGTGTGTGTGTGTGTGTGTGTCTACAATTTAAAAAAAAAAAAAAAGTAGTTCAACTACATCCGAACTACATTACAGGAAATAATCACAGTCTTGAGTCTGGAATCTCATCGTTTGATTAAGGGACGAGTGCAGGCCAATCTTCACCTAGGCAGCCTGAGGATGTGTTTTAAGGCGAGAATAGGGATGTGAAATCAGGAAAATGCTACATTTAAGGGAAATTCACAGTATTCAATCGAATGATTGTCTTTAATTGACAACTGTGGCCGATGAGATGTAGCATAGTTCCATTCTGTATGATAAAAAATGTCATGAGAATAATATGAATATGTACTCACAAAGTAGTTAACTATTGAAAAAACTACTGAGATGTGAATGTAGTTAAACTACCACCCATCTACTGCAAATTGTAGTTAAACTAGTAATTGAACTACATGTAGTTAACTCATCTTCAACACTGCGTGTGTGTGTTTCCGCCTGGATCGACAACGTATTCTATATTATCACCATGGAAACTAAACTTTCACAGACCAGACAACAGAATATAGGATAATGCATACAGTACAGTGGCTGAGGTCATATCAGCATGTTACTTGGGCTATTATTGTAAATGGTATAGCTGAGGGTTGCTGTAAATGAAAACGGGTGGTTACATGAGACATTTTTAAAACGGCAACAGGAAAATGGTATGGAAATAAACACATGGATTGCATGCATAGTGTTTCCTCTATTCATTCAAAAATAACAGTATTTTTTTTAATCAACAGGGGTCCAGATTCTTCTCCTTTACATTCTACCTGGTGGTTACTGAACACTGTCAGTATAATTTCACTTATTCACTTTCTTGCCGAGGGTTTGACGAGATGAATGACACTACTCCCATATCTGTGTGGTAAATATACAGCTACTGCAAAAAGTTGGTTAGCTTGGTTTAGGGGGAAACAGCGCGCCTGGCTCTGTCCATTTCTGAAACGCTCTAATTTAACATGTTATTAATCCGTAAAAAAGCCAAAGTGTAAAAAAGGTTGCAGTGTTACGCGGGTTATATTTTGGCCAGGTACAGTAATTTCCTGCCACTGGGTGTAAACTCTCCTGTGCCACTCTTGTATCTACCCACTAGTGATAGATACCACCCTTCTAGTTGCTGCCGAAACCCAAAACCATTCATCAAGCCATGACAAACTGCAGTACCATCACGACTAAGAAAACAACTAAGGATGCTGTGGAATTTAAGCAACACTGCCAAATATAATCACACACAAAACACCTATGAGTTCATTCCAACACTGTGTGCCTAGAAATACTGAGCAGTCTCGGCTAATCATTGACTCACCAAGTGGGACAAGGGAGTGGGAGCTGTTGTAAAGTGTTAAATCAACACTGGGACTCTGAATAAAACCAGAGTTTCTACACTGTGTTTCTTCATAAAAAGGTGGGTGTGAAGCACAGAGGAACACTAAATAAATGATGCATGGATCAGTTCACTTGGTAAAGCAGCAAATAAGTCAGTCAGCCAACCAACAAGCCAACAAGCCAACAAGCCAGCCAGCTAGCCAACTCATCAGTCAGCCAGAGAATAAACCGACCAGTCAGTCGGTCCTTCCCTAACAGCCAGCAGGGGCATGGATCCCGGAGATTAGTGGAGTGTCCAACACTCTGAGCCCCACTTAATCCAGTCAGTCACAAATCTGCCCCAAGCATGACGATTAACCCCTTTCCCCTGCAGGAAGCAATCCTAGGGAAACACAGCATGGATTAGTCCAGGCAAAGGTCACTGCTGGACCAGGCTAGTTTCACCCTGTGAAACACGTATGCACCTCAGCTGAGATGCAGCCACAACCTAAAACACAGTGTCAAGCACAGCGAAAATGGCAACTGATGCTAAATTATACTTACAGTAATCAATGTTTCCAAACCAGATTTAAAAGAAGAGAGAGACTGACACTCATCAGGTTAAGTTGCTAAATGTCTTCTGTAAAGAAGTGTAAAAAGCCAACTGTTTCCTAACATTTTCAGAAGGTGATAATATTTCAGGGATGTGAGTTTGCCAACTGAAATCACATTTCAGCTAACTGACAATAGTGGTGCACGGTGAATGTTTGTTCAGTGGCTCATTCAATAAGCTAAGGTGCAGGACAAGACATGTGTTCATGTTTGTAAGTTAGATAAGAAGGAGACTCTAGCAGGAACGCTAATGTGGGTTGTTGTTCAGAGTCTGTGGCTCTTTTGTTTTGTAGCAGGATGCAATTAGGCTCAGTGTGACTGTATGTTCTTCCTATGATAGAACAACACGTTATCTACTTTAGTTTATGAAAGATTTGATTTGCTGTATGGAAATAAACTATGTAAGCATATGATGAAACAGCGTTTCATCGAAATAATAAGTAGAACAAATTCTTTAATTCATATATAAATTCTATATTTTCTTATTCAACTAGCCAAGTGAAAAAAAAATCACAATCCATCAGCATCAGTATCCCAAAATAAAGGGTGCATGTATGTAATGTTTTTAGCCTACACCTTCAGCTCAGTTAATTAGCTTTAATTAATTCTTTAATTAATTTAATTCTATTAAATTTGGTCCACTTATTATTCATTGTAAATACAAACCTTCAGCCAGAGAGGTGAACTGACTTCTTATCGCATCACTTCAACTCACTTTAAACGGTTGTTATTGTATCATTACTTTATTAAGTGTTTGTTTGAGCAGGTTGTTTGGCTTTATTGCTTTAATCACATATCTTTTGCAAGGAAGTAACCAAAATAATTATTTGACCCGACTCTCACTGTTACTGGAACATTTACCACTAATTTCACCTGCATATCATTCATTTTCCAGGATACTAAGTGCTCTGCAGACTGGCAATGAATAGCAGTCATCAGATTGAGTTGTCCATCTCTACTACTGCCGGGCTCCCTCATGACCGGAGCCAGCTATCAGTTTGTTCTACTAGAAGGCAGAGATGAGAGAAGACACTTGCCTGGAGGAAGAGGAGGAGAGCTGGAGGGGCTGAGGGCTTCAGGGAGCAGTAGAGGAGGAGTAGAGGAGCGGAGTTCAGTTCCAGCTGTATTATATTGCTGATCTCTGCAGGGACTCTCTGGTTCCAGTAGTTGAGCACTGAGCACACAGCAGCATGGCCGCCAGGCAGCACTAGTCTGTCACAGACAGCCAAGGTAATTACATCGAAAACCCTTCCTGTGTAACCCACTATAGAATCACGTACACAAGGCTTCATGATTGACACTTTTATCGAAAGGACCTGGTAATGCCATAACCTCAGTACAGGTAATCTGAAAGTTTTAAAGCACTGATGTATAGAAATTATATCCTACGCAAAGCATTTCATTTTCATTCTGCATCTTGACGTTTCAGCCACCATTTCTATTGACTCATTCTCAAAGTACTGGAGGCTATAAAGTCTGCAAAGTCGAGATCTAATACTTTACAAACATATACAAACATGTATATCATCCAGATCAAAATCAAGGTGTCATCGCAAGACCCTATAAAGCACCAAAGCATGTTTATATTCAGACAAATCGCACTGCTGTTAACTGTAAAGAAAATACTAACACACACAAAAAAATACTGCTAATTTTTTTTTTTTTTTTCCCCCCTCACACAGAACTGCTGAATGGTTTTGTCTTCTGAGAGCTGCTGTGAAGACTGAAAAGACTTTAACCCTGTGAACACTTAAACCCCACATCGTTCAACCACCCACGTCTGTCTGAAGGTTTAGGTTTTGTTGAGCTTCTTTTAAACAAATAATATGAAATCTAGAGGAGAAGAAAGACTTACAAACTGAAAAGGTGAAAAAAATACCACAGGGAGCTTTGAAAACATGCTTAACTAAGGGGAATAAAAAGAAATATATATATAACAGTTGAACAACAAGTATAAATCGCGTCCTTTGATTCTTTACATTTTATTCATAATATATCATCTTTGAACAAGTACTGCGGGTGACCTGAACGAGCGAATGGAGTGTAAATTATGTCCAAATGTCGAGAAAAAATATGCCATATAAACAATCAGATCCTAACATGCGGTGGATTCTCTCTTTGTTGATCTGCCATATCAAAAAGCTCTCTGCTTGCTGCATGAATGTGTTTACATTCACAAGCGTTTATCCCGACCTCTCCTTGTTTTATGGTTCCACTATAAAAGGCCAGGAAACTACACGCTGCCTCGGGCAATGCTTATCAAACACTGAGTTTGCATACAACGGGCTGAGTGCATCAGGCTCTGAGCGCGAGTGAATCGCCCGTCAGGCAGAGGTAGACAGATGCTTAGAGACTTTCACAGCAGAAAGCTCTAAAACCACCAAACGTAAGAAACGACATATCAAACATAGTCCAATAATAACAGGAGAAAAAACTGGAAAATCAGTGCATCATCTCATTATTAGCTAAATATATAGATAATGGTGAACCAACGTTTTGATCAACTCATCCAATCGACAACCTATAATGAGCAGAGGGCAATTTGCTGTTTCTCTCTAGCTTATCTGACTATATAAAAGTGCCAAAAATGTCCATATTAAGATTTAGAGGCAGACACACTATATGTTACACTGTGTGACTGCTAAAGATCGTAAAGCTAGATCTTGTGGAGCCAAACAAAACATATAGTATACGTATAAGAGCTCATTTCTGTTAAGAGGAGAAAAGAGACTCAACTGTGAACTGTTGGTTTATCAGTTTGTGTATTGTCCTGTCTGATTGTGACTATTTAGACTGATCAGTATGCCTTAAATCTTGCCTCACCTCAGTTTTCAGACCAGGTGAGCTAAGTTTAACTTGAATCATCGCCGTCGGCTCCACTGCACAATTCTAGTACGGTCGACTATACTTCTCCAGAGCCTAAGCTTCTGCCTCCTGTGCTGCTTACAGTACCTGAATAATTAGCACCTGAAGCAGAGATGAAGTCGGTCATTATGCTGGTGACTCATCAGCAGGAGATTTAACATGAACAGATGACTATAAAGTAAAAATATCAACATTTGTCTTCTGACAGATAAGCTGTAGATTCTATTTTAGTAACATATCTTTGGTTTCTCTGATAAAGTCTGTATACAACAGCTACTCCTCTTTATATGGACCCCAGGAAGAGTAGCTGCATGTGTCAGCATGTACTAATGTCATCACGCAACTTGTGACTGTCCCTACAACAATTTTACAGAGAAAAATTCCTCTATGTTTAAAGTTCTTGGTAAGCTGAGTGATTCCGACACATTTCTTTTGATGCCGCATTACATGGAAATGTTGACAGGGTGTATTTAAAACAAATATCACACTAATGTTGTGTAGTTAAAAGGCAACTGCTCACTGCGGCCCTCGGCACTCTGCAAAGGCTGCAGATGAGCACCGATACAGGCTTCCTCCTTCACAGCCACCGCAGCAGGAGGAGATCGACAGGCTTATTGTTAAACGTAGATTGGAGTGCATTCAATGCTGGGACTAAAGCCTTAAAGACTGCAGCATTAAAGGTGATTTGGAAGAAAATACCTTTAGGTCTACTTTATAAGAAATACAGATGTCTAGTAGAAGAAAAATAAAGATGTATAAAATATACGACTACAAAACAGAGAGAGAAACAAAAAATGTTTGTCTTGGAGAAAAGCGAAACTGACAGGGAGAAAAAAAAAATCCAAAGGTTTAGAGAAGCTCATCAAGACCTCGAGATTGATGAAAGGAATGCAGATAAAGACTCGATAAAGATTCGAGCCCAACACGCTGTTAGATTTAAAGGATACACACAATGTGAGTTCTTAAATAGGACTTGCAAAGGTGCAAGAATAGACCAAACAACTATCGATAAACAACACATTCTCTGTTTTTCAGAGAAAAGTTCACTTCAAATTTAAATATAGATTTTATATAGCTGGCTAGAAGTGTAAAACATCTGGAATCATGGTGTGTGGAGCATTTAAAGTCATATGTGTTCAAATAGTACAGTTATTTTTCACTGTGTACTGATCTGGTACTCAAGCTCCTTATCAAAACCTCTTAAGACTTTCTGACCAAAGTAGTGCTGATTACTCAAACAACCACTCAATTGACAGAAAATGGATCGCAACTAATTTAGATATTTTATTAATCACTTCATCAGGGAAAAACAAAAGACACAAAATGTGCTTCACAAATGTAATAATTTGGCGCTTTTCTTTGTTTTCTGTTAGTGTAAAGTGAATGTCTATGGATGTTGTACCATTGGTCAGACAAAACCAGCAACTTGAAGATGTCTCCTCAGACTTATGATTTGCATGATCATAGTTTTGGCAGATTTTACAGACTAAATGATTAATTCACAAATGAGAAAAATAACTGATTTATCTAACTGGAGCAATGAACTGATAAATTGGTTAGTTGATCAACAGTAAATTACCTTGCAACCAACCTTAACAATTTTAACAATCAATAAATACAATATTTTTTTCCACAATAAAACACCCTGACTGTGACAGATAGTTTCCCCACAGTTAACAATATTCAATAATAGCAAAAAAGGGATCATGTCATTGCAGGTGTCGAACACATCAAACACAACAGACACGGATGATTTCTACCGTGGGGAACCCACAATAAGATTTTAAGACAAACAAAAAATCTACAAAGACTATTCCCAAGATATAGCAGACACCAGAGAAAGAGACTCCAGAAATAGAGGGACCCAACCCAACCAGAAGGGAGAGGAAGAGGATGAAGGGGGAAAAAGGGGATTAGCAGGCAGGCTATCCTTCCTCCCCTGCCCTCCTGCCGAACACATGGCCAGGTCAGGGAAAAACTGGAGTTATTTTGGAGCAGAGCAGAGAGGAGCTAAGCAGGCCCTCATATACGGATTTATCCTGGGAGAGGCTCTTTTAGTCCTAATGTCCCCTGGCATAAGGCTGAGGGTGGGGAGGAGCACTACAGAGAATCTGTGAAGCCCTTAACCCCTTAGGCCCCAGACAACAGCAAATAGATGTGAAGGTCTGTGGTTCTTTCATATGTGAGGCTTGTTGAAGGTTCACATTGCTCTGGCACAATAAAAAAAAAAAAAGATTAGGCTTTTAAAAACAAAACAAAAAAAATAAATGACGTCCAAGATGATATGTTAAAATGTCTTTTTTTGTCCGACCAACCCTCCAAAATCCAAAGATATTCACTTTACAAAAATATAAAACAGAAAAAGAAGCAATTTGTCACATCAAAGGAGCTGAAACGAGTCAATGTTTGGCATTTTTAAATTAAAAAATGACACAGAGATACAATGAATCGATTATCGAAGTAGTTGCAGATTCATTTTCTGACGATTCACTAATCCATTATTCGACTAATAATTTCAGATCTCATAATAAAAAATTTAAATGTGAACTGAAAAAAGAAAAAACACTATGAAAAACATTCCACTTACATTATGAAAACAGCTGCAGCTTAATTTAAACGTTGTGAAGGATAAACAGAAGCTGGAAATGTGTTTCGGTGAAATTATAACAGATATTTATAATCGCCTCGAAAACCATTCTGTACAACAACAAATGATAAACACTTGACTTTCTCATAGTATTTCACCTCTGACCTTGAAATGTACAAGTGGCAGCTCAATGCTTTGACCTACTCGGCAACACACTGTGGAACCAGACAATACTGTATCTATTCACTAGAGGGTAACAGTAGAGGATATTTGACACGATGTTGGTAGATTAAATCTAAATCTCAGTGTCGACTTCATCAAAGGAGGTGAACCCTTTGCCTTCAGACATATATATATATATGTCAGCATTTTTATGACTAATATTGGCCGTACAGTTAACTGACTTATCAACATCACCGAAAGTGTCACCAGAGTACTGTATTGCAGCTCCGGAGGGCCACACTCCTGACAGTGAAGATCATTTTTCCAAAACGACCAACTTTTGACGAACAGTTTCCCAGAAGATGTTGCCATGGAAACATGTACTGTGTACATTATACTTGATGCTGGAAGCAGATCTGTGCATTTCATAAAGCCTGTCCTTCAGCTGGAGGACCTCAACAAGCCTATTCGTCAGAAAGCCTCGGTCCCTGCTGAAGGGCCCTTGAGCAAGACACTGAGATCTCATCAGCTCCTGGGCCACCGCTCTGAATCAAACCCTGACATCTGACCTCCCAGTGGAGGAAGGAAGCAATACATTTTTCACTGAAACGAGCAGGGAAATAATGAAATAAACGGTGGACTTACTGTTGCAGTGCTATTAAAGCAGCAGTGAGAAAAGCCGTTCATGGGTACTGGAATGAGTCCCATGCTGCTTCTTTCTCATTAAATCAAATCTTTTTTTGTAAATGGAAACACTGCTGGGGCCCATGAGAACTGTTCAAAATACAATGAACAACAATACAAACACACATGCATGCCAGATTGTTATTTATCAGAAGGATGTCAATGCTAATAAATAATAGTATTATGCAGATTTTTTTTTACAATTACAGTCCCACAAAGTATATTATGTCTGGTCTAGATATTGTGAAAGTGTGATAACATACACTTATCTACTTTATTTTCTATCGCTTTCCTCCTGTTTTAGTGGAGATTGCAGGCAATTTATTTTTCTTCAAATCTCAAGACTCAAGAGTCAAACCAACAATGAATTGACTATTAAAAACACGTCAATGAGCCACACGGCTCCACTGGGTGACACGCTCCTTCATTATTAAGAGTTTGGTCGTGTTCATTCGTTTAGAAACAGTTCCAAAGGCTAAGAACAGCAATCACATTTTCAGTCTCCGGAGAGTAGTTCTGTGTGCTACATATCACAACCTCTTGACTTTGTATTGAAGCTATTTGAGAAATTTATAACGCAGTGCAAGAGAGTAAACTCAAGAGGCTGTGATATTTAACACAACAAACTAGCCAACAAACAGAACACATTCCCACATATGCTCAGTGGCATCCGCCTTACACAGAACTGCTCTCTGGAAACTGAAAACCTGATACAGTTATTAGACTTTAGAGTCGTTTCCAAACAAACTAACATGTCCTAACTCTTCATGATGAAGGAACATGTCACCCAGTGCAGTGGTGTGACTCATACCTTTTGTGATAGTTTTTGGACAACAACAGAGGTCTGCGGCATAGATAGGAATATGATATATCAGGCTTTGGATACACACACACAGTACTTGTTAGTAAATCAGTTCATTGTTGGTTTGGCTCGACACGCAAAACAGAATAGTGATTAGTAAAGAAAAATGACATTTTCTAATATTCTGTAGTCAAGAATATCTTTCCTTAAGGACAAGTGCAGATTGTTCCTGGTCTACTACCCATCACCACACCTCTTCATTCAAATCAGAGGCCACTGTTTCAATGCTTGGCACGCGCCACCGATTGTTCCTCAGTGTGTGCGGGTGCTTGGTCATTCCGCATCACCCGCCCACACACACACACACTCAAATAGACGTAAACACGCGCTCATGTGCATCACTCAGGCGCGCGCACACACACCGGCAGCAACAGAACAATGTGCGTCTGTCAGGGACACACTGGCCTACTGCACTCTGCGTTACACCCGAAACACGGAGATGAATAATAATCATAATCTGACTTGTCGCAGGACGGAGCGGCCTCGAGAAGACGAACAATGACCGACACACGGCAGCCCCACAGCCAATAACAGTCCGCACGAGAGCGGAGCAATGTCAACAACACAACGCAACTTACTGAACAACGCCAACAAATCCAAAGTATGTCACCGCAGCCAAAATCTGCGTCTTATTATTGTCATCATCATTATTATTATTATTGCTCGCGAATAAGTTGCCATCGATAATTGATCAGAGCGCCTGTCAATAGAGCGTCCAGCAGCACGATGTGAAGAGCCAGCTCTGCCTGGAGTCAGTCACCGGCATGCAGATATGAAAAATACCGATAAGAAGAAGGACAACACTCCGGTAAAAAACACATGGATGAATAAAAACATAAGAGGAGGAAACAAACCCTTCTTACCTTCACTTCTGCAAGATTACAAACATGAATGTCGGCCGCCAGCCGCGTTTCCAGACTCTTATTTTCTTGTTTTAGTTGCTTGGTTGAAGTGTTTGTTCATTCGCGTCCAGTTGTACTTATTGTTTGTTTTGAATGGACAATATATCCTGCTGTATACAGGGAGGGAGTGAGAGCACACAGCAGGACCCTCAAGACTCTGTGGCGACCGGGGTGGGGGGCGGGGCCACGGCTGCTGACGTCACAGCCCGAGAGCGACAGATAGAGAGCGAGAGAGAGATAGAGAGAGGGAGCATATACAGTACTGTACTGTTGTCAGTCTGCTACTGACTAAATATATTTCAAAGTGAAACAGAGATCCTATAACTGAGTCCTACCCATCTTTTATCTGTCATTAGAGCTCACAGCAGATTTCACTGTTCACCACAACAGAAATCAGTCAAGCAGGAATTATCCAAAGTCAAATATTTCATTTGGTAATTGGAAAATAAATCTCTAATTCCACCCTCTCAAGACGTATCACTTAAAGGGGACATCTTCTGCACATTTCCACGTCTATATTACTGGAATATCTTTGCATGATTTACGTAAACAAACTTCCCCAAATGGTCATAAAGCGCATGTTCAAGTCAAAATCTGATCTGAAATGTGTAAACGGACAAAACAACGCAACAAACGATCTGACGTCAGTTGGAGGATGTAGAGGTAACATGCAAACGGATGCCTTCGACAACACTCTTTTAAGGTCATTTCCATTTGCCCAGGCAGATCAACAAGTCACACGTCCAAACACACACAAAAAAAAAGATCAAACATTTTTTTAGAAATATAACAACTTTGTAGAAAATTAATCAAAGCAACAAAACTACAGTTCTCCATAATATAGATGATACAGCGATAGAAACACCTTGCCACAATATTAATGTGATGTTTTTGTTGTGTTGGGATAAAAAGACATTTATACAACCTTCATTTATGAACCTTGATATAAAGCGATTTATTATCCTTTACCATTCAAACTGAACAGCCAATAAAAGACGACGGAAGAGATGCTCCGGATGACAGATGCCAAGAGGAGAAACTTTTTTTTGCAAACATGTACTCGTCAAGGTGAGCATCTTGAAAAATCTCTGAAAATAATAATTTATTATATATAAGTGAAATAAGTGATTTGCAATGAGAATAATCCTCTCAGTGCATCTTAAACACACACACACACACACACACACAGTATATTAAAAAAGGACTTTCTGGCTGCAGGATGCTGCTGGAGATGCCGTCTTAATATATTTCTTGGACAAACACAAAGCTGTCACAGACACTTCAGGAGCAGACAGCATGTTTCACTACGCTTCAACACACTGACATTTACACTGAATCACACATGGACAAATGTTTGAATACACATCAACCACTACACACAGTCATCAAGCTGCTGCTGCTGTGTGTGTCTGTGTGCGCTATGAGACTCACACACATTTCCATGACAAACCTGCCACCTATAGGTAGAGAGTGGAAATGCAGCTTATTAGCCATGCGTGCCCATGCATAGGACAAAGTGCTGAGGGAATTGCAGAGCAGTGTGTGTTGATAAGAACGCTTATCGCTTCCTGTGCCTCAGAAAACACTGAATGGGTCCCATGTTCCAGAGAAGAAGTGAATTACAACTGGCTTCAATCTGGAATACATTCATGCTTGTTGTTTTTAGAGGGAAAGTTACAGCTGTCATACTCTCAAGATTTTAGTTTGAGTTTCACCCCTTCTTTAAAATACTGTAGTGCCATCGTTTTGTTTTCAGCGTTTTCAATCTATCAACATTAATGCTCTTTGTTAATGTTCTTTAAAATTATGTCCTGAGTAAAGGCGTTTTATGTGTGGTAGTTTCAGGGTTTTTTTCTTCTTCTCTCTGTAGGATTCAATTTGTTTTGGTTCCTCATTGTCTAAATGTAGTTTCAGGGGAATATTTCAGTCCCCGGTGGTGAACTGTAGTCTCACCTGCGCCGCTGCTTCAGAGGAAAATAAAGCAGCGCTGTGACACTATCCTTTCACTTTCCTTCATATACTATGTTGTGCACTTACATAGCATCGAGGGGATTTCTGTTGCAGGGCTGTTTCCATGGCATCTCTACTTTATTGGACAGTATACACAGGAGACAGACGGGGCAGATGGTAAGAGGATAAGATGTGATAAAGGTCATGCCCCTTGTGCAAACCCACAGTGAAAGGCTCCGAGCCAAGAAGAAGAGACCGACCGGCACTTTATACGTGATCTTTTGGCTAAAAGCACCAGATGCGCTTAGTACTTTTGAATTCTGGTTGCGTTATTTATGAGGTGATATCATTATTCTCAGAAGATTTGCTGCAGTCAGGTTCAGAAATGACAAAGATACCACTGACACTTCACTCAACAAGCCAGGCGAGATCTAGAGGTGTCATTTTTCTCTTCAGCTAGCTGGTTCCATTTTTCAGCTACTTGAAGAGCAGCTTATAAGCATTATTAGCGTTTATTTATTCTTTGCAGGTTATGTTAATAATTGTATACTTTTTAGTAACATCATTTTTGCAATGTTCTTATTATAGTTTTTTATTATTATATCTATTTGGTGACATGTAAATCCACCAGTGTTGGACAGTGAGGCATTATTTGATATCAGGGCTGGAGGTGTGGAGAAACTATCATCTTATACATACTAAACGTGTTTTATTGTGTCTGGCTTGGAGATGTGCACTACATCTGGGGTTGCAGCCGCATGTTTGTACATGAAGAGTAGAGTCACTGCTCAGGATTCGTCATGAGATGAAGCGTGCTGGAGCTTCACCTGCAGAGCTGGATTTTTACTATTATTATATATGGTACAGTATGGATAAGGTTAAACTAAACTACGCTTAAAACGTGGTTAAGATCAACTAAACACTTTAAGGTTCAGTTATGGTTGGGGAAGACTGAGATTACAGTTTTTAAAGGACACAAACTGCCGTCTCCTGCATAAAAGTGATGCTGCACAACCACTCACTCCCTGTTTTGACACTGAATGTTGGCATTGGACAGGCTCATTCAATATGAAATATTAACAAGTTCTCTCTCCTTCTCTTGCATTAGGTTTCCATTCACACGTAGCGCGAATTTGAACTGAATTGCACATTTCCATCCACTCCAGCTATGGGAATAGTAGAAGACAAACAGTTGGTGGCGCTCATGCTCCGGTCGGTGCCTTTAAACCACCACTGATGTTATTAAAAAAGCAGAAGTCAAAGCTCAAACAGTGGAACAACATGATGGAAATATGACGTTTCTGTTACACCATACTTTATGCTTCACGTATTGATTCACCAAGTCAGTTTCTATCAAACTTTGACAAGCGGAAGAAATGTTTCTGCAATATTTTAGGTATTTTATTATTATTATTATCATCATCATTTCTGGCATTCCCACTCAAGCTCTCCATTTAGTTTATAAGTGCTTTTGTAGCTTAAAACATAGAGTTGGGATACCAGTATCTACCATGTGTCACAGATTGCCGTAGCAACCATCAGCCAAGTGGATTCGGTGGTATGTGAGGCTTTGATATAGTTTGCATGACACCCCCCGCCCCCCTCCTCATCCTCATCCTCATCGTGGCATCTTCAGTGAGAAAAGTCGGAGTTTAGATGTGCTGAATGTAAACATGTAGCTTCGTGTCTCGGCCTACAAACTGTGGACAAAAGATCTCGGTCCACTCGTGACCAACCTTTTATCTCCACATGTATGACTTTTTCTTCTGCTGTCTTCTCAACAGTCTTTTAGTAATTATAATAGACCAACCCCCAACCTATCTCCCCTCTGCACGCGTGCACACACAAACGCACACACACACACACCCCCCTCCTCCCAAAAATAATGAAATGTCTTTCCTCTGGAGGGAGCTGAAATAATGGCAGAGAAAGGGAGAGGGGGAGACCATAAACGATAATGAACCACCTCATTCTCCTTTTTTAATTCCTTCTCTGACCCCCCCCCCCCTTCTCTCTCTCAGTCACCTCCCCAACCCCCTCCTCTTATTCCTCCTTCCCCCCTTGCATCCCACAGTCACCTACCAATTTTCTCATTTTTATTTTCACCCCGGCCGAGCACATCCACCTACTTCCATCCTCATTTTCACTCCCACCTCCTCTCTCCTCTCCTCAGCCAGACAGAACCACCGCCCTGCCATCTCTCCATCCTCCCCCCTCCTCTCCTCTCTTCTTACCCCCCCATCTGCCAGGAAGCATCCTGGGTAATTTCCTCCTCTTATTGAATTGGGACAGGGAGCGGATGGAGGGAAAGATAAAGGGATGGGCAGATGAACGGAGGCTTGGGATGAGTGCTAATGGAGTTGGTGGAGGATTCACACATCCCAGATATGCAGTACATCCTTCTGTTTTCTTCGTGTCTGTCTCTTCCTGTGGCTCATTGTCTCTTTCGGGTGAAAGTACAGACACTCCTCTCTCACCTTCTCTTATCCCTTATTCCCTCTTGCTCTCTCTACCTCTAAAAAACAAGTCAGACAAAAGACCCCGACCTTCTTCCTTTTACAGAATGCTATTCAACTATCCTGCACTCTGTCTGCTTCCTCTAACACACACACACACACACACACACACACACACACACACACACACACACTGAACCTAATGCTCCCTTGTGTCCTGTGTTATTTCTATAGGTGAGTGAGTCATTGCTCCTCTATGTCTGTTATACTTTTACTCCTTTGGGCCTGGCACTATAATCTTTCTACAGCACTGTCTCTCATCCTGCCACACACACATATACACATTCTATACTGCCTGCTAAAACTACAGGACTGAAAAGGCCGTCTGGTCTGGCAGATATATATCAGATCTCAGTGTTTGGGTGGAGGATGTGTGCAGGTGAACGCAGCAGCAAAAATTATACAGCTTTTCAAAAGTTGACTTCCAAAAGAAATCAACAGGAGCAGGAGACTCTTAAAGAGCATGTTTAAGTAGAGCTAGAACATACGCAGCGTATCAAACAAGAGATGTCATCACGGAAAAGACAAAGACATGTTTGACGTCATTCAGCAACAGTGTCTCCATTGCATAGTTTGTCCTGTCCACCTCAGTAAATATGATGTCAACAATTCTTTAAACCTGCATGAACTGACTTTTTTTTGTCCACTTGGGGGCAGCGAAAAACAAGTAGTGAACACAACAATGACATATCACCACCTTCTAACATGATGTAACTTGTTAGCAAACAGTTGTTTATTTCCACATCCAGCAGTCCAATATTCACTCTCCGTTACCTCTGTTTCTGCTCTCTACCAACTCCTGAGGGAAATATCTGGCTCTTTAGCTGCTAAATGCTCCACTATACTATATTATATTATATACTATACACTATATTTACAGCTTTTGCTCTCCTGTGGCCAAAATGACACTATGAGAGCAGTGAGATCGAACCAAAGTCACTAGAACACATACACACACACGGACAACACAATGACAGCTCAGACATTGTTATATATAAAAAATATTCGTGTTACATCAACAATTGCACGTTGTTGTCTTGAATATAAAATTACACAAATGTTTCAAATATTGAATACAACTTCAAGCAGGAAGCATTGGGTCAAAACAATGTTCTGTCTGCACAGATGCAATTACTGCTCTGGTTAGATTAGTTTCCAGAACAACAACAACAAACATACAATAACGAGGACAACGAGTACACACTGTGTTTGTGTTACATGCTATTTATAGTTTTTATAGTTTCTACTGTGTTAGCCACGTATAGTACAAGCTTTTTATAATTTTTATTTTATTTGTGCTAGAGCCTTTACCCAAAGTGCTTTATCTCTCAATCATCCACGCACACACACACACACACACACACACACACACACACACACAGAGTCAGTTAGTGGAGCTACCATGCCTAATCTAGATTGTTTTATGTCAGAATCAAATCAAATCAAATCCTACTGAGCCCCAAAAAGGCTTAAATTGGTATTAGATTGTTTCCATGCTCTTGTGAACTTGTGTAACTCTGCGGCATAATAACCTGATAATAATACCTGATAATTTACCTGTTGAAAGATGCTGAATATTGGCGCACAGCTTCGGCTATTGGAAGCTTAGTATTGATCGAGATCCTGCATCGGTCAACCCCACTCAACCACTGTAGGAGCATAGCAGCACCAACATATTTAATTAATCATTCACAGGCTGCGTGTGATACTTGACTGCAGATCAATACAACAACGTTAACACTTATTATAACATTTAATATGTTGATAATTAAAGCACAGAGCAGGTTTAAATTCCTTCATTATTAAACTACAAGCGTCAAAAGCGGAAAAAAAAGTTCCAAGAAAAACACTATAGGTTGTAAATTCAGTCGCCAAAAACGGCCTATAGTTACGTTTAAATGACAGGCGCCATCTAGTGGACGTAGTGAGTATGATGGGACGTCAATGTAAGGTGACAAATTTCCAATGCTGCTGCAGCAGAGTGATGTTCGAAGCAGAAACTTTCCACACCACGTTTCAAGCAATCATTTTAAACCAAACCATGATCTTCCCCTAACCAAGTGGTTAACCACAGTGTTGTCACATCATAAAACACCATTTAATAGTGATTTGTAAAGGTTTTGGAAAGCGTCATATAGGACGTGTTGTTTTTAACAACAACGTGTTGATGAGAGAAAAAGACAATATGCTGTGATTCTGTACTTTACTGGAGTCTGGCGTGAGAATGATAATGAGAATTGTGTCAACGTGTCAGTGTGAACTAATTAGAACCAAACAGACTGCTACAACTAACAGGAGCCACACAGGTTGTTTCAGGTGTAAGTGTGTGTGTGTGTGTGTGTGTGTGTGTGTGTGTGTGTGTGTGTACAAGGGAGAGAAATGGCAAAAGACAAGATGATAGTGTGGAGAAAGGTGGAGGTATTGAACTGTGAGTGTTTTTTAAAATATAGTGTGTGTGTGTGTGTGTGTGTGTGCCTTGGACAGACAGGCAGGCAGATATATTGGCATTCCAGAGTAAATTGGCACTTCAGTGTCTCTCTCTCTCTCTCTCTCTCTCTCTCCTCAGCTAATTAACTCGATGCTCAGAGGCCTGGCTTAATTGGAACGAGAACAACCCTCTGTTCCCCCACCACTTATCTAGACACACACACACACACACACACACACACACACACACACACACACACACACACACACACACGGAATATGACTGACAGCAGGTGCGTGGTACTGATAGTCACAGTGGTAGTGGTGATGTGGGAGCAATATACAATCACCAACCCCATCACCCCACCACACACCCACACACACACTCACACTCACACTCACAAAAAAGCACCCAGCTTTGCCAGCACAGGACTGATTGACAGAAGAAGCAGGATGTACTATAGATGCTGGGAAAAGGCTTAATTTTAAACATTTACATTTCCATGACCATCTCCTGATGATGATCTCAAAAACAGTTACTAAATGAACCTTGGTAAGATTGTATTGACAAACGTTTCCAAATGTGAGGATTTGTTGCTTTTTGCGTCATTGAAAGCTTAAAAAAAAGCCTTTTGTTCTTGTCCCGATTGTACTTCTGGTTGTTTTGTTCACATCTTTGGATGTGATTAAATTAGATTTCTGGCAAGTATCCATTTTATTAAAACGTATAACAACAACACTTTTACAACAATCACAGGAGAAACGTTTTGGTCCACTGACCTCCGCCACATTCAGAGTAAAACACTGACATTCCTTCTCATTACAGTGTTTTAATTGCATGTACGAGACGATGTGTGGGAGTTTCCTTCCTACCACAGCATTAGTGGGCCTCCTGGTTTCCTCATACATGCCTGTCATAAACAATACTTGTGTGTATAAAAGAACCTGCTAATTTAAGGTGGATGTAAGCGCCAAGATTTGTTTTACGGTCCGCTCTCAAGGAAAGTCTTGTGTTCTCAGGGTGCACAGAAACACACACAATGCATATTCTGTCTCACAGCACAGACAAAAACACACATTTAGAGTCTGATCCGGTCTTTAACATGCAGCTCTGTGGAAACCTCACATACCTTGTTGTTGATCATACACTGTAACTTCATCTGTTTCATGTAGGTGGTGGTGAGAGGCATGTTGTAGTCTATCACCTCTGACACCAGAGAGCCCGGCCTGTCGTTCTCTGGAGAGGAGAGGAGAGGAGAGGAGAGGAGAGGAGAGGAGAGGAGAGGAGAGGAGAGGAGAGGAGAGGAGAGGAGAGGAGAGGAGAGGAGAGGAGAGGAGAGGAGAGGAGAGGAGAGGAGAGGAGAGACAATTAATCAATCAACATAAAATTAATTGCATGTATAATAATTCGTTTAAGATTCTGCACTATTTCTGCATTCAAATTTAGGCAAATCAGTGGCATTGACCAACATGTATATATACACACACACATATATTTGTATTTGTATAATATGTTCCTTCAACTGATGTCAGAAAGCCGACACTAGGGGACCTTCTAGAGCTGGAAGTGGAGTGAGACAGACAAAGAGAAGCACAGTGAGGAGGTCGTGATACTTGCACAGCCAAGTAAATGTATCCTTTCTCTTTCCAAACAAGTTTACTACAAAAATGACTTACAGCACTGTGTTTTTTAAGAAAACTGAAGAAAAAAAAATCACATGACAAATCACAACTCTCTCTCTCATCTTCATCCATATCTCTCTCATCTGCCTCTCCTTCTAGTCAATTATCTACTGACCTCGTAAAGGATGTGTCTAACGTCTGGAGCGTCTACAGAATGGACATGAATATGGGGCACAAGATCAATACGGCTTAGAAGAATAGACAGGACCGTCATCATTGATCGGTGATTGATAGTCTTGTACAAGGGTGACAGAAAGCGAGAGTATGTGTGAGAGTGCGTGTGTTCTCCAGAGAGGGACAGACTGTGAAAACCAACTGATTATGTGACACGGAGTCGCCATGTGGTTTTCAATATGAATGGTTGGTTTAAGCTATTTTGTTAATCATTCAGTTTTCTACAAAAGAATAGAAAACTCTAACTGACACACACACACACACACAGTGTGCCTGCTGTCTGTCTCAATTAAACATGGCCCCAGTCCATGCTGATTAATTGCATTTAATAATTCACAGCTGAACTTTAGTAGGAGTCACTTCAGCATAGCAATAGAAAGGGCTGAGGTCATGTTAGTGTGTGTGTGTGTGTGTGTGTTTGTGTCAGGGAGAGGCCGAAACCCCGCAGGGTAGGAAGGCAATTAGCTAGCTCTCTCTCTGAGTGGCATCCAGCGATGGCACAATACACACACACACACACACACACACACACACACACACACACACACACACACACACACACAATCTATAGCAGCCCTGACATTGTGTGTGTGTGTGTTTTATGATTGTGTTGTTCAGCTTATTTCATCTTCTAATTAAATCATGTCTATTAATGTCCTATAGAAATCTCATGATGTAAATTCAATATTTTTTTTAATCGGTGACACTGGCAAGCAAACAAGACTAATGCTGTGCTATGAAATATTCAAAATTCACACACACACACACACACACAAAGAGAATTATTAAAAAGTTCTTTCCTCAGACTTCAGAAAAAGATTTGATTCTTTTCAGTTTTTTCCACCATGTGAGTTCAACATTAGCATCCAGGTTTTTTCTCTGGATTGTGTTGACCTCTCACCACCAAAACACCATTTATGTTTTTACTGTGTTTGTTCCACTTTTTTGTTTTCTTTGTAAACCCTGCCAGGACTCCTCTCTCAGCTCTGATCTTCTACATCATCTTCGTCTTTGTAGTTTCATTTCAGAGTCCCTCTTTTCTCCCTGTATTTCATCCCCAGCCCCCTAACAGTACCAATTCTTTCTCCCTCCCTCCCCTGACTCTGTGGAAAATGAGCTCGTTTCCTGGGCCATTTTCTTTGTTAAAAGCCATTAATTAGGCTAATTGAGGAGAGAGACAAGACACTCCAATGACTCCTCCGTTTAATGAGCGAGGGTGGGGGGTGTTCGGGGAGGGCGAGAGGGAGGGTATAGGGACGGGTATGGAGATGGGACAGGAAGCTTGGAGCAGCATAGAGGGGGATGATGGGGGGGGGAGCAGAAGAAGAGCTGGAAGCGGAGTGAAGGGATGATGGGTGGATGGGTAGAAAGCTAGAAGGGAAGGATAAAGGAGGACAGAAAACAGAGATGGACAAACTGGGGGGTGGAAGGATGGGCAGCAGGAGGAGGAATGGGGGAGGGATGAGGGAGAGTGGAGGAGGATAGAGAGGGGGGCCTTCAGGGTGCCAGTAGTTGTAGTTGTAGTGTGTCTATCTGGTGTCTAGAAACAGATACATGCAAATGAATGCACGTAAATAAATAAAAGCAAGCAAAGCGCGCTCCAACAGGATCGGTCAATACTGCTCCGACTCCAAACAGAAACCAGAACGCTTCCGGTACCAAAATGGTGTCTGCAGATTCTGAGATTAAACTGAGCCAAATCAACAAAAAGGCACATTTCACACTGTAATACCAGCTTGATTTTGTTAGATCAGATGAGAAGACATCCCTCCAGTATGACAGTATGGACAGAGACAAACTGCTGTCAACTTGCAGCAAACAAAAATATGAACCTGTGTTTTAAAAAGCGCTATTGCTTGTTTTTTATTGCAGTGATTTTTTTCTTCCTTTTTTCCTAGAAGTGGTCGAGAATGGATGTTTCCTCAACTTCACATGAGTTTTATGTTGATATATGTTCAATAAAAAACCAGGAAGGGTGTGGAGGCGGGTTCTAGCTCATGGATAAAAAGTGCATATTTTTGCTTTGAAAACAGATGCAGAAGATGTTTGTTTCATATTTTACACACCATTTACATCTTTATTTTTCAGCAAAAAAAACTCCCTTTAGACTCATCCAGGTGTGTGAGGCATTTTCCACCTTACAGTAATGCTAATCTGGCAAAATCTACAAATACAGTCAGAATCTTCTATCATTCGTCTGTTTTATTTGGCCCGATTTTTGTTTCCTCTTCTTAACAGTCAGAGGATGGATGTGTTGACAGTTCTGCCTGGGGAGGGCAAAAATGAGAGAAAGAGAGAAGCGACAGGAGGGATGAAAGAAGGGGAGAGGGACTCTCTAATTGAAAGACGTGGCAGAGAAGGAAGGCGAACGAGAGAAAGAGTGATGACAAAGAGAACGAACCAAAAGCTGAAGAAGAGCGAGGATTCCTTTGAACCTTCATGTTCACCTGCAATGAAGATGCAGAGAAAGAAAAGCAGGGGAGGGAGAGGGGATTCAAATTGGTCTTTGCCAATATTGGACTTAAATTTCATGCCAATATAGAGCGTTGAATTTAATTCATCTGAAGTGGAATGAAGTGAATGAAGACAGAGAGAGGAAGAAAACTGCCAATGAAAATATTGAGTAAATCCTGCTGGTTTAAAAAACGTATCATTAATCTATTCCCATCTGCTTTTGTCTGCTTCGATAGTCTGATCTCACACTGATGGAGGTCCATCTTTTCCCATTTGTGAAACAGAATCTCATTACATTTAATTAAAGGACAAACTAAGTAAATGAGGTATGATTGAAAAGAAAAGTTAATAACCTCTAATTCTGCCTGGTGGAGATTGCAGTGAGCTATAAAGCCACAAGCCAACAACAAAGTTGACAAAAATCACAAAACCAGTCTGCACTTCCAGCATGTTTTTAATTATGTTTTCCCCAAATTAAAAAAGCTCTGCCCACGACCTGAAATGATGTAACATCATCTGTTTTTATCTGCATCCTACAACAGGCCTCTGAACAAAAACATTTTTTATACAACTATGGTTATGCTCCCTATTGTATATATGTGATTTAAATATTTGTGCATTAAACTCAGCATAAATACCATGATAATAATTTGAATTCTCACACTGACAGTTTGTTTTTTTCGAGGCTCAATCTGAGATCAGAAAGTTGGACATTTGTACCTTTGTAGTCCTGTCCTGTGGTGCTGATGTGCATCCTCTTCTGACACTCTCCACAGCTCATCAGAAAACGCGTCACCGCCTCTCTGGGCAAGAAGGCATACGTCTCCGCTATCTGAAATACAAAAAAAAAAAAAAAAAAAGATTCAAGTGCATGTACATGATCAAATGGCTTGTTATAAAAGAATGAGTCAATTGATTTTTCCATGAGTTAAACTGCTGACATCACAAAGCTGGTAAAACACAGACATTTTTGTTGTTCATACTTTTACGTGTGTATTAGCACCTTTTTCCAACTCAACTTGCCTCAATTATTTGTACTTCTGTTAGTAATTTCTCAAATTTCTCAGAATGACTTTCAGCAACCCTAAGCAGTGCACTAATAGTGAGAGTGAGAGTGAGAGTGAGAGTGAGAGTGAAAGAGGGACTTTTTTCGTGGAGGAAAAAGTAAAAGTCACAGTGATTCTGGCGCTAAAGTCAAATGTTTACAGTTGATTTTTAGATTACTGAAGCGTTATGTTGTCTACATTTTCACCGGTTATTAAGAATAATCCATCACCAGATAACAACAGCAAGATAGGTCATCGTTATCTGTTTCGCAAAGCGTTTAAAGATGGACTTTAAAAAAAAGCTATTTAAAGAAACGCTGCGCTCGCTGGTGCTGAGGATATGAGGTCTAGAAATTTGTGGGTGTGCTTGAATGTGCGTATGCATAAATCAAATATGTATTCCTGAAGAGAGGCACAAAGACACAAAAGAAGAGGGGAGGAAGGGTGGAAAATAGCCAGCGTGGGTGGATGGGGGTTGGTGTGTGTGTATGCGTGTGTGTGAAGCAAAGGCAAATGTCACTAACAGCCTTTGGTGGCACTCACAACCAAAGCTATGTGGTATGGTAGGCTAGCTCCTATATAGTATATACTATATAATACATTATATATATACTGACAGATCAAAAATGCACACGAGAGAAAGTTTTTTAAAGATGAGAACAAAAAAAACAAAAAAGAAAAAGAAAATGTGAGCCGGTTGACAGAGTTGTCTCAGCTTTTCTTCTCTTTGATAAGAAGCTGCACTGCCTCCATTTCACCAAAAGAGGGCAGCGTCAGCAGCCAAGACAAGCTCTATTAGAGCAGCTTCATTTACTTCCAGCCATGAAGGAAACACGTTGCTGCTTTTGTAAAACCTTGACTGAAGGTGGACGAGGTTATGACCTGTATATTCAACCTCTTTTAACTCTTTCTCTTGTTTAGCTTTTTTATGTATTATATGTGGAACTGCTCAAGCTGCTGTCTTGACCAGGACTCTCTGGAAAAAGAGATCTTTCAATACACTTTTAAATACATGTTTGCATTTTGTTCTCCTTCCCTTAGACTTTAAGCACATTTGGAGGGGATGACTTAATGGTGCGTATAAATAGGAGGAATGATTGCAGCAAAGAAATCAGGAAATTCAGTGTTCATATGTTATTTTAAGACAGACGTGAGAGATTGTGAACCTTTTCCAGCATTAGTGAGGAATTAACATGAAATGACTAGAAAAGGGAAATGACGAGAGGAAAGTGGCAAAGAAAAGAGAATGGAAAACAAACTCCTGATAATGAATGTGCTGTCATATAGATACTTTCAGCGAGTTATAAAATGAATTCACTGAACTCATCACATCTGCGGTATTACTATTCTAACATTTTAATAAAAAGCTCCCTATCTATGGGCTTTTATTATTATAAAACGTAAAAGTGACACTTACTGAACAAAATCCTCAAAAAGTAAGTAAAACTACTTGTGAGAGTAACAGTGCAGCCAGCAGGTATAAACATGAGATTTAGAGTGAAATCCATCTGATCTGACACTGAAACTATGGCAACATGGAGACGGCTGTTAGAGGTTTTGTGAGGTTTTTTTTGTTGTTACCAGAGGTAAAAGAGGAATAATTCCCAAAAGAAGAGGAAGAGATAGAGACAGAGAGAGACAGAGAGAGAGAGAGACAGAGAGAGAGAGACAGAGAGAAAGAGACAGAGACAGAGAGAGAGACAGAGAGAGAGAGACAGAGAGAGAGAGCACAAGGGACTGGTCAGTGTGTGTGTGTGTGTGTGTGTGTGTTAGGAAACAGTTGGCACAAGTTGTGAAAGAGAGAATACAACTAATAATAAGTTAGAAAAATGCTCACAGCTTTGTAGGTCTTCTTCTGGCCGGCGTGTTTTGGCGCTTTGCCGGGGTCGGTGCTGATCTCCACATGCATGGCGTAGATGATGTCAAAGAAATCCTCCACCACTGCAACGCGCTTCAGGGACGAGTCGCCGCTGGAGACGCCATCCACACACTGCGAACACAAGAGAAGAAACATTGAGCAGGCACATTTTTGCTTTTCAGGAAACAACATACACCTTTCTGCTACTGAATGTCGTGTTTCTTCTCCCAGCCTTTACATTTTTGGTGAATAGCTTGGGAGAAAATGTGAGCACTGAGAAGCCATCATGTTTTCAACATTTGAACTAATGACAGTCATAGGAAGGAGAGGAGAGAACTGCCAGTCACGCATCTGTAATGATGTTGTGACTCCTGTCTTTTCTAACTGATATCGAAAACACAATTACAGATTTAAGGTTGTTAAGTTATGACTCTTCATGAGAAGAGAGAAAATATGATCATTAGTCTTGAGGACTGTAGGAATAAAATTATTATGATGCTTTTTTTTTGGCATTTTGAAGATGGAACATTGTTGCTTCGGTGGGATTTTGTGGGACACCAGTGAAGAAGATTTATTCCCATTAAATTTATGACAGCTTATTTGTCACTACAAACGATATGGTGTGATGTGCATGTAGAGAATGGCCGTTAGACATCTTGCCTACTGTATATTTATGTCAATTTACTCTGGTGGTTAATGATGTGAAACAGATACATGATGTATAATTATAGTTAAATAACAGAGCAGCTGTGAATTAGACAAAGACTTCTGCACCTACTGTTAACAAAGCTTCCCAGAGGAAAGAGCGCCGTCTCTTTCTCACACACACACACACACACACACACACACACACACACACAGACGCTCCCAGGGCTGGGAATACCAGGAGGTCTTGGGAACCTACCTTTTTTTCCCACAAGGCTGACGTGTACGTCTATAAAGCAACAAGAGACTGGAGAGAGTGAGAAAAGTGTGTGAGAGAAAGAGCGACAGAAGACAGAGAGGAGAGAGAAAATGAAGGACAGAAGAAAGATGAAGAGGAGGACAGACAGGAAGACGAAGGGTTGGACGGATGCTCAGAGAAATCAATCTACACACACACACACACACACACACAGGTCCTCCCCAGCTGCTAACTAGTAGCACATGGAGAAGCCTGCTACTACCATGGTAACCAGTGAGTAGTGACCTCATAGTGGAGGTGAGTGTATGAGTGTTTGTTGAAGCTGGGTTGTACCACGGCCCGGCCCTCCTATGATGCGCGAGTGTGTGTGTAGAGGGTGTATTTTCTGCTACAGGTTGTGTGTGTGTGTGTGTGTTTAACATGGGGTCCAGTTTCTCTAAATATATATATATATACATATACATATACACACACACACATCTTTCACATAACTGGCATAATTGGACATGTACTGTATTGACTTTGTACACCAAGCATGGTTAGCTGTGACTATACAGTTTACACAACATTTAGCCACATACTGAACATACTGTGTGTAGACAATGACACAGCAGGTTCATTAGTTGCAGCATAACTGCATAAAATCCCAACATAGTGCTGTTTGTTCCTCATATTATGAGAAACATTATGAGGTGAGGGCTACTTGCTGAGCACAGTTTAACCGGCCTAAATGGTTCGGGTGGATAATAAACACAGATATTAATTAACATCTTTCATATGGCTTTTAGGAGCCAGCTGCTGTCGCTGGTAAACTGAAGCACCCTCCTCTGAGAGAATCTGTTTCTATTCCCTGTGTCACACGTATCAAAGTCTAAACTAGTTGAGCTGTGTCGGCACGCTGCAAGTGTTTTTCCACAGCACAGCACGTCGTCTGCAGTTTTCATCAAGCATCTCAGTGTGGCCGGTTCCGCTTGTACTGCTCCTCTCTGCAGTATTCCTATCTGATCCGCTGAACAAAGAGGTAAATCAACTTCACGGCAACATCAGCAAATCTTTAAGATTCATGTTTGCGACCATCTGATGAATCTAAGTCCAATATTCACTCTTCTTTTAGCTCTTTTTGGATGCCAAACAACTCCTGAGAAAAACAGCTGGCCCCTTCAGCTCTTAAATGTTCCACTTTATTCTTCTTTCTTCACGAACGAGCCTGCTGTTTGATGTTGGGCAGGTAGTGCACAGAGGATTCATCACAGCTTGCTGCAGGTGTTGATGAGAGACTGTGCTGAACAATAAATGTACTGTAAAACTCAAACTAAAAGAAGCATAGATCCACAGTTGGTGATATTTCTCTGCAGGTTTTTTAGTATGAGCAGCCCTTTTACAGGATGTTGATTCGTGGAGCTTTATTCTCTGTAGTTTTTCACATGCAAAGTGAAATGTTGGTGCAGCATGATTACGTACAAGGTCAATGTAAAGACGCAAATACGTGTCTGCACAAGTAAAAAATCGCAAGGCTTTATAAACGTACATCATGAACGTATGGAGCCTGAAGGTCCACAGCTGCCTGAGATAAGAATGTTTCACATGACACACACGGTTACGTTTCTGATGTGTGTGTGAACTGAGATGAATATCCAGCAGATAGGAAGCAGGTCGCCTGTCTACCTGTCTGTGTGAGGGAGCCCAGAGTGACAGGTGTGTGTGTGTGTGTGTGTGTGTGTGTGACAAGATAGGTGGGGGCAGGTTGAGGACATTGTGTGTGTGTGTGTGTGTGTGTGTGTGTTTCCTCATTATTCTGGTAAAGGCTGCATGGTGTTCCCAGTGCAGCCTTTACCAGCTGTACAACACCTAATGAAGATTCAATGAACTAAAGCCTATTTGTCGTGTGCACAGACACACACACACACACACACACACACTTGGACTTCCATACACACACACACAATCAGGACACTATCTCTCTTGACCCACTACACCTCTCTCTCTGTGTGTGTCCAACCCCCCGTCTCAGGGTGCAGGTAATAAGCGTTGCTATGGTAACCAGCTGCAGCTTATCACAGAGGGGATGTTTCTAATGTACCCCCCACACCACCACCACACACACACACATCCCTAATGCCATTACAAGAAAGGAGAGAGGAGAGGAGAGGAGAGGAGAGGAGAGGAGAGGAGAGGAGAGGAGAGGAGAGGAGAGGAGAGGAGAGGAGAGGAGAGGAGAGGAGAGGAGAGGAGAGGAGAGGAGAGGAGAGGAGAGGACTTTGTGCTGTAGAAACATGTTTTGAATAAAAACTATGCTTCTGTCATAATTACTACACCTGCTAGAAAGTGATGTCACCTGAACATAAATGTATGTTGCTGCATAAACAACCAATTCTGCTGTTTTTCGGGGGGGACCATCTCTGTTTTTCAGAAAATACTTACACGGGGGTTACTGCAGCTAAATTGGATTATTTATGAAGAATATTTATAAAGAAACACTTTATCCTATGTGAGAGATTAAAAATCACTAAAATTAGAAATTGTCACAAGAATACCAGAAACAAAGTAAGCTTTTTTTTTAACCATATTGCTTGCAATCACTTATAACTGCCCCAAGGTTGATAAACACACACGCACACACAGAAAATGTGAAGTGAACCTACAGAAATGATGACTTGTAGCAGCAAAAAGGAACAAAGAATAACTGAAACTGCCATGTATTCATTGGATTTTGCCATGCCGCAGGTGTTGTCAAGGACTGTTCTACAATGTTTAGCGTGTTGCCATGGTAACACTGACCACTTTCTTAAAAAACTATGTCATCACTCAGCTTTATAATATGTCTTTCTACTTGCTTATGAATATATGATGAGGTCAAACAATCTTTAGCATGAATTACTCTCAGCGGTGAAAGTAGTATTCAGAAAAAAGGAATTCAAACTATTACTTAAGTATAGATACAAGTACAATCAGCTAAATGTACTTAAAGTATCAACAGTAAAAGTACTTGTTATACAGCTTTTTTCAGAGCATTATATAGTATAATCACTAACAAAACATGTAAGAGCATTTTAATATATTCATCAATGTGGAGACAGTTTTAGATACTTTGGGGTTACTAATAATACTACTGCTTTATATAATTATCTAATGATTTCTATAATAATAATTATATACTTTATTTATATGGCACTTTTTTTAAAGGAAGTGCATTAACGCATTTTTTAAAAAAAAGAATAAGTATAAAGTAGCATGAAGTTGAAATACTCAGTACCTCAAACTTGTACTTAAGTACAGTACTTGAGTAAATGTACACAGGACCTCTAAGATGATACCGTGCTTCTGTGCCCTTTTCCCTAGCACATCACAGCTCCAGGACACACACACACACACACACACACAAACAAACAGAACCGGGGGGAGATATGAAGGGAGGACATGTTTGTCCTCCACTGTCTGCTCCCATGCTCGTTGCCCCTGATACTGGGACCAACTGTGACATAAAACCAGCCACGACACACACACACACACACACGCACGCAATGAAAACTCCACATGCTTGGAAAAAGGGTCCACAAATTTACATAGATTCAATTACACACGTGCACAGTCATATAAACTAACGTGACACACACTGGATCTCCCCCACCACTCCTCCTTGCGGTTGTAGGACACATCACCGGCCCGGGACTCTAGCTTATGTGACAGCATGCGCACACACACACAAACACACACACACATCTATGTGGGCCATGGGGTGGGGGTGTACGTGTGTGTGTCTGTTCAGGGGACACCTTAAGGCACAGCAGACAGGACAGCACAGCATGCGTCGGACACACACACACACACACACACACACACAGCCGAGCAGAAGGGTTAAAGTCAGAGAGCGAGAGAGAGAGACAGAGAGGGAGAGGTGTGAGGGCAGAGCTGTCTGTTTGACGGACACACTTGAGCGAACACACAAACAAACACAGTAAACACACACACACACACACACACACACACACAGGACTGCATGTGCATCGCAGCCGCGACAACCAAATCATCCAGGAAAAACATTGAACCGCTCGACTCTTTTACATGAAACGATGAGCTTCTCTCTCGGGGGGTCGGGTTCATTAAAACATCTCGGTTCCTCTGTTCACCAGCAACAGACCCATGACCCATTTTTTAGTCTCGCGCCACAGCTGAGGATGTAACTCGGTATTTCCCCAATTCCATTTTCCACTTTATTTCCTAACATCAAGCCAGCTGCTTTCTTTTGTTCTTTTTACTGATGAATATATGAACAATGAACACTATTTACCGGCACCACACCATCTACAGTATATCACAACCAGCTTATGTTTATGTAGCACTACTTAATTTTAACTTAAAATTTTGATAACTTGCTCTTTAAGTTAACATCAAGTCAATAATGCTATTGGCATCTCATTTTGCATGCAGCTCAGAGTAACCACCAAAGATTTGTGTATCATATTAATGGCAGTGAGAGCTGGTATTCCCTCTTTTTTCAACTCTATTTCCACAAGCTTTCAGTCTGACCCTCCATCTCTCTCCTCTGACCTGCTACACCTCCACTGCCTCCATCCTCATGTTATTAGCAGCCTCTCTCTCTCTTTTTCTCTCATTTCCTTTTTTGTGGGCTCTCTCCCTCTGTTTCCTCTCTCCATCCCACTTCCAAACCAGCCTGTTGCTAGGATACACATGGGGTCCATTCAGTGAAAGCTAACTGCCACCTCCAACCCCCACCCCCTGTCCCCCCGCTCTTCATCCTCCTCCTCCTCCACCCCTCACACACCACACACACACACACACACACACACACTGCAGTCGGGTATAGTGTGTGCTGAGCCGCGAGCGAGCAGCAGCCAACCTGCATTACAGTCGCAAACACACACACACACCCTGACTCACATATACAGATATGTCCAGACACACCAACTGTACCAACACACACACCACGCGCACGCACACACACACACACATACACACAGTGTCACTCTTGGATGGAGGGATGCACAGAGAGATAGAGGACATGAGCACACAAACAAACACTGTGGCAAACAAATGCTGACCAACACATGCAGACAAAAAAAAGGGAGCCCAGAGACAGACAGACAGACACACACACACAAAGAGACACACACACACCCCTCAGCTGGACCCACATCATCAACAACACAATCAGACAACAGGCAGCAGCACAGCAGGGCCAACAATCAGTCGCAGCCAGAGTTAATATTTAATACATGTGTCATATCATGGAATATTTTACACAATGACGGATCATAAATGACATGAAGCAAGTCCCAAAAGTCCAAGAGCCCCCCCCCCAGTGTGACTTAATACTTCACTGTTGACAAATGATTGTAATGTAGATAATAACATCAAGCTGCATGTGGTTCAGTGGCTACAGAGGGACACTGGCTGCACATTTACAGAGAAACGGGAAGCTGTAGACGTTTTAAATAAAACAAACACAAAATAACACAGGACTGGATTGATTACGTGAGTCGTCAGGAGCAGCCGCAGTTTTGTTTGCAACATACTGACCCCTTTCAGCTTGTTTAGACCCAAAATGGTCTAAAACAAAAACTCTAAAAGTCTGGGTTGGTGTGGGAAGGAAATATGACTCAGGAAATGCAGCCAGAGTCAAACCACATTCAGACTGACAGGAGCTCTGTCTTCAAGAGTCACCAGTCAGGGGACACAGCGGGGGTGTCGACACAGATGGCTCCGGCAGAAAAACTTTTGCGGCGGCGGTAAGGTATGTATGGTACTGTGGCCTGTGAAATATACACGAGCACACACTCCTGATAGATTACTTAGACTGTAACATCAAAAGTGTATTTCTGTACTTGACAATCATTGTGACGAAATATTTAATTAATGTTGCTTTGAACGCAGGACTGCTGGCATGTTGTTTGAGGCACCGGTGCCTTAACCCTGCGTTGTTCTGCCAGTGTTCATGAGTCGACCACCAAAACACTGCACAGCGGTTTACTACTGTAAAACACAACTGTACCATTATATTCTTCATCACTGGATGTTGTTTGTAACTCGGTGCGAGCGTCAGTCAGAGCTGTGAGAGCAGGGTGTGAAAAGAGGAAAACTACAGGCTGCTTCTAAAAAGCTGTCACAAAAAAAAGAACAAAAGACAAGACAAGGTTTTGAGAGCGACAGTCACTGATAACCCTGCCTACAGTCTTCACATGCAGCAGCAGGCAGGAGACGCAGCAGCTAAATGGGCCATGACACAAACCGACACCACCGCCCTCCATCCATCCATCCATCCATCCATCCATCCATCCACCCTCCTCACTGTGACCTGCTTCTCTCACTCTGTCTTGTTGGATCTCTCCGTCCATCATCTCCCTTTTTTCTGTTTGATATCACGCTGCAAACACTCCTGTGCAGATGCTACACCTCCTCCATCTCTACTCGGCCCTCTTTCTCCTCTTCTGCCCGTATAGTTCCCTCGTTCCTTTCATCTCTCATGCTCTTATGCCACTCCAGCTCCTCGGTTAATTCAGATTTTTAAAAATAAATAAAGAAATAAATAAAGGAAAGGAGAGAGCATCCTACTTTAGATGAAAAAGACAGGTTAGACTAAATATGTGCCCCTGAGAGCTTGACACACTGCAAAAAACATGTTGCCAAAGTTTATGACTCAGAAGTCAGATATCCATCAGTGGTGCTGGAAAATTAGCTAAAATATCAAGTGTGTTTTTGGTTTATTTTAATATTGTGATCGTGTGTCCGGGCGTGTTCGTCGCTTTGCAAGTGTCTTCTGGAAACACTTCCGTCGTGTTGTCTGTAATGTCGGCTATTTGTCTCTGTGAAAGTGCATTGAAAAGCAGTTCAGAAACATAAAAGTTTAGAAAAATTAAATAAAACCAACATTTTCGGTGATGAAACAGACACGATGGAGCTTTTCAGATCAAAGATAATAGTGATGCTAATGATGATTATTATTATGATATAATGATAATGATAGTGATGATTGCAGTACGGGTGATGTTGATGATAGTGTTGATTGTGACGGCGGCAGACATAATCCAGACAACCACATGCAAATCTGAGGAGCAGCGAGCTAATTATCCAGCAGTGTTGGCAGCAGGGCAGAGAAAGGGGCATTGTGGGAACGGAGGGAGGGGAGGGAGAGAAGAAGAAGAAGAGGGTGGGGTGTCTGTGGGGAGTGGAGGGAGTGATGTTGGAGGGAGGTGTGATGTGTGTTTTGGGTGGGGGGTAGGTAGATGGGGAGAAAGAGGAGGAAAGAGATAGATGTGATAATGAGAAGAACAAGAACATCCTCCTCCTCATCGTCATCCTCCTCCTCCTCCAGGGACCAGCCTGGTCTAAACCAGTGTGGAAACTGGCAGGAAAATGTGGTCTTTCTTCAATAAAAACAGGAGGAATAGGTGAATCCTGCTGAAAACATGTGTAATGTGAAAATGTGAAATGTTTTGTGCAGATCATAAAGGGTTTTTTTTAAATAAATGCTTCATATATCTTTGATACTGAACATCTACTCCTGCATCTTTTTTTCTAAAGATTCATTTTGGTCCATACAGCATAACACTTTACACAATCTTTAGTCATAACAGACGAAGGTTGATTCCAGATAAGCTTGACTGTGGTTTCTGAGAGTAGTGCCCTGTGTAACCGCTATTTGTGCTCCTAAACTCAATCTTTCTTCTTCACCGAACTTCACAAGTCAATATTTTGCTTCGATGAAGTAGCGTTTTACCTCAAAATCATGCCGGTCTGATTGTGATTGGTTCATGGTGGAGAAAGCAAGCTGTACTGATCGAATTAATCATGTTATTTG
The DNA here is from genome assembly GCA_036937835.1 of Pampus argenteus. Classification (NCBI taxonomy): domain Eukaryota; kingdom Metazoa; phylum Chordata; class Actinopteri; order Scombriformes; family Stromateidae; genus Pampus; species Pampus argenteus. The sequence goes on along the minus strand of CM072864.1, from coordinate 6,631,785 downwards.
TGGAGTGGGCGGGAAGCTTGCCCTGTTAAACCAATCAGATCAGTGATTATCTGGCTGCTAGAGATATGCACATAATGGAGGTGCAGGGAGAAGAGCTCAGCTGTTTATTTGAAAGATACGAAGGTAAGTGCAGACAGATTTTTTTCCTCAGGTTTTTCTTGTTAAACTCAGAGAAGAAAGTACATTACAGCACTCAGAGAAAGAGTCTATTCATCATGTGTTGCTACACGATAAACTGGCCTTCACCTCTCAGTTCACGGCAGAGTCGCCCTCAACAGACAGAAAACAGTTCACCGCACAGAATATCTGCCTCAACAGTGTGTGTTATTATGTGGTGTCAGGTTCAATGTTCAGGATAATAATTCCACTGATGGGAAGAGGCAACTGTACTTGTTACCAATTTCAAAAATGACATAAAAGGGTAAAAGGAAAGGGTTAAACTATTCCATCCTATCAGCAGATTTGTTTGCATGTGAAGCTCCTGATTTTATGTAATCTCCACTGAAAAAGGAAAGAAAAAGGTGTGACACTGTATGTTTCTGCTGTCACGGCAGCTAACCAGTCAAGTTAGTTTTTCCTCTTGCCGTGTTCAGACAGCAGATAACTTGTTTATCACCTTTAATGACTAATTTACTATTGGACACATGAATAGAACATATTTGTGTGCTTGTATTATTTACTGGTTGTCAAACGTGTCTTCAGTCACTCTGTGCTGTGGTTGGTTGTGTAACAGTGTACGCTGTGGCTGTATTAGTTTATTTATATACAGTCTAAACTGTAGCCCTTTATCAGAATCTAGTTTACAGCTGATTGACTGATTAGTGGATTCACAGACAATCACCCACTAATCATTTTGATTATTATTATACAAAATACTAACATTCCCTTGTTCCAGCTTCTTAAATGTGGATATTTGACACCAATTACTGGACAAAACAAGGTTGCATCTTTCACCACCAGTGATCACCATTTTTCTGTGGATCTGAACACAACACGCAGCTGAACTGCCGACGCATAACTGTTTTTCATGAAGCATATTGTCAGCAAACACCACAGTGAAAGCAGTTATAACCCAGTCTGACACAATAACAGAAACCATCCGTCTGCTACAGGACAAAAGTATAAAACACTCCCACCAAACAGACCGGAATAACACTCATCCTTCACACATTAACAGGTGGTGTTTTCATTAAATAAATCAGCATGGAATCAAATCAAATATTCAACAGATTTGTTCATTAATACGTTTAATCAATAGAGAGAAATATTAATTGTTAAGTTTTTTTGTCAACTTGTGCAGTTTCCCAAGTATCGGTCACAGAACTCAGTGGAAGCAGAATGTTATAAAGACATAACAATGGACCAAACATAACCTGAAATAAACCATAAATAACCTAGTCTGGTTACAGAGAGCTTCCAGGAAACCTTGGGTTGTCCACACAGCTATTAGGGGCTGTTCTGGTCACAGAGGAGATTGTATCTGTTAATACTTCTACTAACTTAATCAGGCATGGATCTCCTCTTGCTGGTGCTTCTGCATGGTGGGCATCTCTGATCCTCTTGTCACAATGTGTGACATAAAATACACAACGCTAGGAGAGTGATAAGGAAACCACTTAATATCTGAGTGGTCCCAGTGAGCGGCCAACATGTTACTTAGAAGTATCTGCTCTGACATTACAGTCACACAGACTGCTCAGTTTAGTTTTATTTTGTTTGTTATTTGCTTTGGTTTGGTTGGGACACAGTCACCAGGGATGATGTGAGGAGGAAGACTGTTTTGGGGAACAATGATAAAAACGTTCCCTCGTGGTATTCCTCAGTGGACCCGCTGCTGAAACACAAGGCTTCATAGTCACACTGATCCTCACACACACACTCTTTGATGAAACTGCATTAAAAAAATGTCATTTCATGGAAGGAAAGGAAGTAAAAAGAGTACATACATATATATATATATATATATGTGTGTGTGTGTGTGTGTGTGTGTGTGTAAAACCACATGTGCAAACACTGTTAACAGGTTAAAACATATTATGTCAGTTGTTAGTGTGTGAGCTGTTGCATGGGGGTTGCAGTTGAAGTTTCAGTTAAAATTGAAGCATGGTTTGAAGTGTTGGCTGTATTGTGAAAGCTAGGTCAGTTGAAATCAGTTGAAGTGTAATTAGTGAAAGCATTTTAAAGGGGGCATATTATGCTTTTTGTGGTAGTCTGGAAATATAGACCTGAAAATGTGCATATGTTCTTTTTAAAATTATGTTTGTAGTTGAATTGTCAATTTGTATGTACACACTGAAGCGAACTGAAGAATAAAAGTGAAGTAAAAACTAAAATAAAAAGTCAAAAGTGAGAAAGGTGAACTGTCAGTTGCAGAGTAAGAGATGAAAGCAACTAAAATGCTAGTTGATTTCTCAGCCATAAAAGCAGTTGATGAAAGCCAAAGATAGTTGAAGTGTCAACTGTGAACTAATGAAAAGTCAATATTTAAGTTAAAAAAGTGTGAGTCCATGTATAGAGGCTAAATGCAGTAGAAACAGCTGAAGCATTAAATATGAAAGCACGAGAAGCGTAGTGATGAAAAAAGCTGCAATTTCCAGTATGCGAGTAGTGACAACACTTGAAATATCAGTTCAAGTATCTGAACTCACAGTTTAAGAAGAAATAGTGTGTCAGCAGATGTATGGACGCTCAAAACGGTTTCCGTTAAAGCACTGAGGATAGTTGAAGTGGGTAATATGTAAATTGCAGCAACTATTTGTTGCTTTGTACAGTAAGCAGTTGAAAGGTCAGTTGAAAAAAGTACTCAGTTGATGTCTCAGTTGACATTTTATATTGGATACATAAATATTTAATCAGTAAAACAGAGCTGATGATTCAGACTCTGAATGTAAAAACAAATTAAAATGTTTTGGGGGTTTTTTTAAGAAATGAGAAATGAGAGAGAAATATTACCAAAAATATAGACGTAAGTGGCAACTGGCGACAAAATATATTTATTTAGTGTTGATCGAGTCAGAATCCAAAAAGCTGATTACTGTACTGCTTTTTTGACTTATTTTTAACTTATGATGTGAGGGACGTGGCCTCTCAAAAATAGTTAATTACAGCGCCACAGTTTGGCCGATTGGGCTCATATTTCTTGGAAAGATTAATTTTTCAGTTATTGAGCCAAGTTTCATGGTTTAAGCTTATTTCAGCTCACAGCAATTTTAGCTGAGGCAGAAGAAAAGTAATAATAATGATAAATAATAATAACAATATCAATAAACCAGTATAAAGCCCTGTGGGGTTTGAACCCTAATTATTATGCTTTCACACTGAGTACTCTGGGAAGCATTATGTAAAAATCTAACAAAAACAAAGTGGGAACAAAGTGTGTATTTTGGAAGGTGGAATAATCTCAAAGGTCCAACTGTGACTGACTGGTCTCAATAATTATGCCTCGTGGCTGGTGTTAATATGCCAGCCTGCCTTTCAGGTAGGAGAGGGGAGAGATGAGGAGGAGGAGAAGGTCAGGGGAAGAGGAGGAAGGGGAGGAGGAGGCAGGAGGGATGAAGGTGGAAATTGAAGCCTTGCAGTCTAATTAAGACTGGTGTTAATTTCTTTTCACCACCGCTGCGGCCAAAGGAGCTGTTCACCATGGCAACAGGAGAGCACCAAGATGGAGGTGAGCTGAGGGCTCTCTGAAAAAATACAGTGTAAGTGTTGCAAAAAATACCACAGCTGTTACAAACTCCAGGTAACCGAGTGGAGGTCCATATTCAGCAGCTCTTTACTACGACATACATCATGTTTTCCTACTTTCCCACTTATTTCTATGTTTTAACATGAAAAGAAGAATAACATCCAGGATGATTAGTGCGTTTAAACCATTTCAGATGTACTGGATTCATTTTAAAAAGTGTATAATCCAAAAAAAGTCAAGGCAGTGAACACCAACTACTTATAATAAAGGTAAATACAATAGAGCTACAACAATTAATTGATTAGTTGCCAAATATTAACTATATACCAACTATTTTGATAATCAATTGATCGGTGCAGCCCTAAAATGCAATAAAATTAAAGTCAAAATATTCACAAACATATGGAGTCACTGAATTTAATTCAAGTTGCACTCAAATTCAACAACTCATTTTTTATCTTTTCTCTCCGTTGACAATTTACCATTTAACTTTAAAAATGTTTGTTTCTTTATTAATATTTTTTTCCGCTTCGCCCCACATGTAAAACACAAACGCAAAAGCTTTCACTGAGCAAAATGAAAAAAAACAAAAAACTGAATGTGATGTATTTTTATGAAAAGCCACTGTTTTAATTAATGTTAATTAGTTCTGGGTACACAACGAGTGATAGACTGACTTATTATTTTAAAGAGAGAAAAACTCAAACTCTTGACTGAGCTGTATTTACAGATATACATGTACAGATCTTTGAAGGCATGGCAACTGTCTAAATTCAGCCTCACCAATTAAGACTTTGAGCACGATCTGTAGAAATAATCACTTTCACTGCATTTTTTTTCCTTACCCAACCAATTAAAGAGTAAACTTTTTTTTCTTTTTTAATCATACTTTGTTAGCCAGAGTCAGAAAGTACATATGTGCAGATGACAGGCTGAAGCCTAAACTTTATTGTCTCAATATCTTTGATTTGTATCATGTTGTGCTAATAGACTTTAACTGCATTTGATTAAAAGCGGCGGTGGTGAAAATGAGACATCAATCACTCACAGACATGTGTGTCTTTTACATTGAGTCTTACTTGCTCGTGAGAAACTGAATTCTCACTGACATTGTTAAAATTAAACTCGCACTTGAACATGCAACACGTATATTACATGTGTATTAGTGCATGTAAGAAATTATTACCTTCTAAGCTGATAACTAATTATGAATTATAAATTCATTATAATGACCTCAATAGTGTTGAAATTCAACTGGCACTTTATCATATAGTCCTGGGTTTTGTTGCTGATTGTCAGTTGGCCTTGATGGTTTTATGTAGAAATCTGTAGCTCACAGGAGAGTGTGTGTTCAAAGTTAAAAAGATGCCGTTAAACAACAGTATCTGAGTTTAAATATACAGTAGTTCCTTGGTGTTGACTCCACATTAAATCTGTGATTTTACATATTAATATCTGTTATTACAATCTTCAATATTAAGAAGAACTGACTGTCGACTATCAACTGATAGCCGGATGATTAAGGTGTTTATAACTGTAACATCCCTGGTTTTATTCTGAATGGGGACCTTTTATTTCCTGTCTGCCTCGATACTGTCAGCTGGCAAATAAAAAGTAAAAATACCACAAAAGATATAATTCTATGACAATTATGTTGACAAGCAGTCAGTCTTGTTTGATATTAATGGATATGATTCATGGCTGCAGAATTAGGAAGAGATGATTTTAGGTTAACAGTCAGTGGTTTCATGACACTCGACAAACACACGGTGCAATTGTAACATCTGGACAACACTGCATACACGAAAAAGAACATAAAACAGACTTTAGATTGTAATATTTAGTGATATGGCCCTTTAAAAAACCTAGAACTCCAGCCCCATCTTATCTCTATCTATCACCCCCCCCTCCACACACACACACACACGATTCTCAGTAACATAATTACATGTTCAGTCAACAACATACAGCTGCTCAGCAAGGGGTTTAGCTTCCCACAAACACACACGTACACAAGTGGTCACACGTACACTCTGGGGGGAGAGAGGGGGTTGTCACCATTGTGCTCTCTAAGACATCTGACACTTGCACTGAACCGCCAAACAAAGACAACCACTATGTGTGTGTGTGTGTGTGTGTGTGTGTGTGTGTGATTCTAGATGGTGCTGATGAATATGTCTGTGCACCCCCACAAACACACGCAGAAGTGCCACCAAAACAGCAGCAGGAACCTTCTCGTCATCTACGATCACTGAGTGTCACTAAGCTAACGGCTAACAGCTTTCTATCAGTGTCAGATCACACTGAGCGTTTTTGGTGCCACTTTTTTTTTTACCACAGAAATAAACTAGATGGAAACAACTTTCACCAAGCTGAAAAATGGTGTCACAAATGTCTCGTTGGAAGACCAGAGAGCCAAATGGAGCCTGAACGTTTGATGGGGACAAATGTCAACAGAACACTTGTCAATCTGCTTCCTTGATGGGATTGATGGGACAGTGTGTGAGTACACTCCATGTAGGAGTTAATATGTTCTCATCCTGGGTCTCCTGACGCTGCCAAACACTGTGATCAGCTGTAAAGCAGGACACATTAGCGCTCCCCTTTTTGAGTACGGATTAAAATGTGAATTTGTATGTGTTAAAATCATATGAAAATATGATCTGTTTGTGTTGACCTGCTTATCTGAACTGATGTTATTACTGTTTTTGACTCATTTTTATAAATAATGGGTCTATTTTAAACCAAAAGCTGTTCCTTTCCTTCTAGCCCACATTCCCCTCTGTCCTCCACCAGGCTGTTTCCGAATCTATTTACGTCAAATCAACATTATTAATGACCGCCTACTCTGATTGGCTGGAGGTGTGGCCCCCATCTTCAGACAGTCAGCTGTAAACTGTGCCGAACACACACATAACTACTCAACGATAATAGAGGGAAGATTGTCTCCAAAAATAAATTTAAACCATTCCTGACGAACATTTCCATTCTCTGGAAGATCATAAAGACATTTTTGCTGCTGAACAACCAGCGTCTGTCCACTGCTCCGCCTCAACACCGCTCACATGTGAAGCTGTGAATTTCAACATTTCAAATAACTTAAAAAGACAAGGGGAGAGAGAATTTAGTCATTATACAGCCCAGGATGGTCCGCGATCATCCTAACCCATCTCAAAGCTCATTTGTCCTGTTTTCCACCATACCAGCCCTTTAAAACACCAGATTTCCACACGGTCAAAGAAAAAATGTGTCTTGGTATTAGTTTAGCTATAAAATCCATCTGATGCCATTGAACTGACAACATGCAAGTCAGCTCAGGGGCTTCTTAACTGATGCATCAAATCATCAGCGTTGAAGGGGGCACCCACATTTCAGACAAGGGGGAAAAAGCAAAGAAGAGAAACTTCTACATAGTAGATTTTGTGTTTTTCTTCACACAGCCAGTGCTGGGACCCAAATGTGGGTTACAAGATGGTTTCTGGTCGTTATTCTGGCAAAGCTGTTAACGGGACAGCTCCAAGTTTTCTTAAAAACATTACATAGTTAATCTTTGTGACTATTGTTTTCCATCAATGTGCCCGCTGCTTCACCCAAGATCTGTCCCTCTCATAACCTCTGGCACAAATGAACAGTTGCTTATTCACACACACACACACACACACACACACACACAAGCATATGATAGGTTAGGTTAGGGTCAAAGGGAGGGTAGGACATACACAGACACACACACACACACACACACACACAGCAGAGTCCTACCAATTCCTGTCAATTTAGGGTTTTTATAATGACAGAATAAGGGGCTCTTTGAGATGGCAGAGATCACTGAAGCCTGATAGAGGCGGCCACCCCAATTAGGCTGCCCCTCCTTCAACACACACACTGTCCACCCACAGAAGCACAGGACAGCACTCTTAGAGTGTGTGTGTGTGTGTGTGTGTGTGTGCGTGTGAGAGAGAGAGACAGAGAGAGCAGGCGAGCCATTGGTCTGTCCCTCCTCCTCTCATGATTCTCCATTGGGACAAATTGTCTCTGTTGCTGCTAATAAAGAGGACACACACACACACACACACACACACACACACACACACACACACACACACACATACAAAGGTTTCATTCATTCATCTGTTTACCTAAACATACCATTTCCCATCCTACTACAGTACTGATAAGAGCACAGAGAAGCCTGGTTCATTGGAGTCATTTCCAAGTCGACACAGCTCTGTGTGTCAGGACTGAACCCTCGTCCGAGGACGTCACTGATTATGTTTTAGGCAATTAGCTTTTGTTTTCATGCAGTACAACTAACCGTGAGGTCAGCGGGGGCAGGGGAACACCTGGACCTGCCATCTGAAGCAAGCAACAGTAACAGGGGTTCGAGGCAACTACAACACGGTGGACGACTATGTACATAAAGTATTCTTCAGCTCTCCACTGTGGAGAGTGCATGAACGTGAGGATGTTGCCATGTAGCTTTAACCTGCATCCATTGAGTGCATATTTTAAAGCAAGACCCTTTTACACGGTCTTATTGTTGTCTACATCTGTCTGAAATCAAAATGCTAAATATTTTTGTGCGGATAATCACCCGCTGTGATCATAGTTTGCTACATACGTGACGCGCTAGAAGCTCGACGCAACAACAGCGACTAATTGGGACAGAGCTTAGCGAAAGGTTAATTGGGTGTGTTTGTGTGTGGGAAGCCAGTGAGGGATCGCTTCACTGTCACTGTCATTACATGTGTTTGACACCACTCTCAGGTCAAGAGGTGAACGTTCCAGACTGGGAAGGAAAAAAATTAAATAAGAAAAAGAAAAAAAACAACTATTATGACCATCAAGAAGCTATTAACACTCAAGGCTTTATTTTACCCTATCCAATCAGAAGAGGCTGACTGATAGTTGTCCCATCAGCATTATTTTCAGACTACACAAAACCAGCAGTAATGGCTGCTAGAAGCCATAATGTCTGTTATGTCAAATAAAGTAATGTCCCAATTTCAGGAGACGTTATTTAGCAGTACGTTGATCTTATCGACGTTTGTCACCTTATACTCGATTACACCTGACAAACCTCTCATTGGCTCTGTTGTATTTTCAATCAGGGAAACAACTGCTGCAAAAATCTGATTCAAAGGTCAGGAACCAAGCTTGGTGGATTTGATTTGACTTTCTTATTTGTGTTGAACAGGCCAGAATACAGGTCACCAATGATCAATGGAACAACTGATAAACTCTTTGTGTCTACAGCTCTGGCTGAAGCCAGTGAAGAGAAGGGGAAGCAGTCATCACATGTACTTCACACCAGTGTCTAGATAGCAACTATTATTAGCCAAAAAAAAAAAAAGAAAAAAAGAAAAAAACTTAGCGCTTCCTTTATTAACTGGAGCCTCAGACTTCACAAGTGGTTGTGTGTCATTATAAAAATACATAATTGCCACAATAATCTACAGACATTATTATAATTACCATAACAGCTGAGACCATCACTGCAAAGCTGTCTATACGCTGCACTTCTACTGTGTTAAGATTTGGATTGGAAATGTTCCTGCATCACAAAACAATACTTGTGCTTTAAGAATCTGGGGCCTGTTTCACCAAATTTGAGATGATTTCCTCTCATGTTAATTTTGACTTGTTTAACAGATTAAAAACAAACTTCATACTTGCAACCCATGCATGAGCATACAAGAGGAAAAAAACAACACCTTTTTTCATTTTTATTAACGCGCACACAACAGAGCAAAACCCATTGATGAGTAACGTCTCCTCGCTCTCACACTAGTTTGATTATGCTTCCTCGTCTTCATCAAGTCAGTGTGAGTACAGTCCAGATTACAGCCCATGTAGTCATTTACAACAGAATGGGACAAAGAGACAAAAGCTACAGATCAGCTGGAATATGAACTCATTTGTTTGTTATTTCAATATTTTACAGCATCGCTACTGATGTGTACTGATGTGTACTGATGCTGCGTATAACATCTGGCTCTAACATTTAACTTGCTGCACTATTACACACTATTGTCAACATTATGTGTTTCATATCTGTATTATGTACTATTGGAGTGACACAGGGCTACATGAGAAAGGTACCAGATTATTTTAATTTCAAGTCAATTTTTGTGATTTTTTTTTGTGGTTGTGTGCGTGTGTGTGTGTGTGTGTGTGAATGGGTATGTGGTCAATAGTCAATTCGCGTTCCATAATCTGCATGGTGTGTTTGAAATTGTGAAACTGATTTAGCAGCAACAGCTTTGCATGCAAGAACAGAAGTGACTCATGTCTTACACACATACAAATACGGCCACACAGTTATGACTCACGTTACATTTCTTGATTCATTTTATAGTTTCAAGTGGGGACTAAATTGTTTTACTGGATTTTTTTTTTGCTTTCAGCTTGACAATCTTTGATTACAGGGAGACACATTCTAAGTTAAATGAAATGTTACTGATCATATACCCTTATTAATCATGGAAAACCAAAAACATGATATTTACAGTGAATATACAGATATAATAATTAGGCAGCTGATGGCTGTATACAGTTACAGTGCTTCATTAATAAGGGCTGTACTTGTACCTCAGGCCAGCTCCCTCTTCCAAGACTCAAACCAGACTCCCGCCAGCAAGATGGGTGGAAATGCAACTAATTAATCTAATTAAAAAGAGCCCTCTTGAATTAGCTGAGGGATAGTCTTTACACCAGGAGCCTTCCCTTGAACACTATGGCTGTACCAAGGTTCGGCAGCAATGATTGAATTTATTCAAAGCTTCGATACGGAGTTCAGCCGAGTTTTGCTGTTGGAAGACCACACCACCACAGGTAAGTCTCTATTGGTGGTCGAGCTCTATAGGTCTCCTAGCTAATCGTCTTGTGTCAGCCCTAAAAGTGTTTTTTGTTAGTCCAGTTTAACGGTCTGATAACTGACTCTGTCACAGATGATCAGGCAGTCATGCTAACTGTCGCCGAAAATGATTTTTGACTGCTTCCAAGAGCCTTTTAGGAGAGTGTGCGAGTATGATTTTACCACCTCCACCTGCACCTGCACGTTATCTCCGTTCAGCCCACTGATGTGTTGGTATCAGGTCCTCCAGCAAGAATCTATGTCTATTCATTACTCGATGGAGCATAAGTATTTAAACCCAGTAAGACTTGTTTAAGTAGGCTAATTACATATTAGACACACAACATTGTAGGTTAGACAATGTCATACATGAGACAATGACTTCTATCACCAGCAGCTCAGCTTTTATGTTTGTTTGGCTTTTTTGACACGCATGCCGTCATATACCGTACAAATACCCTGGTGAAACGTCAGGAGGGTAGAAAGGTATGAAAAAAAATAGATCCCGTCCAAGCCTTTTGGTGCATCCATTTCTCAGCTGCTTCTCAACTTACCAAAGACAAAGGAAAGATGTGCTTAAATAGATGTGACTTTTTTGATCTGTTTCACCATAGAGAGTTAACTGTTAACATGAAGCCAAACTACTGTTGCTATGGTTACCTGTGGTTTAATATGCCATGTGCTCTGATATAGACCTCGAATTTAACTATAAAACAGAAGCGTTTGAGATATCTCATTATAAGTGTGATTGCCTGAAGGGCATATCGTGCTGCCAGCTGCCTGCAAGGAGCACTAAGGTTGGGTACCACTACCTCGAATTTGGTCAACTCGGACGGCTCATAAGGAATTTTTTATATTTATTTCAATTCACAACACAACATGTCCTCAAGGTAAATTTGGCACTGATTGATCTAACATTACTCAGTAGTACAGATGTAATTTGCTCGGTACCCTTAAGAGTACTGATGAGCATTACTTGAAGAATATAACTTGCAGTCCAGTTGTACATCATATATGGACTGTAGTCACAACCTTCACTGGCACAACCTGAAAATATGGCCACTTGTAGCAGAAATATTACTGCCAAAAATTTGTATTTGTCCCACAGAGATTTACAAAAGACACAAATTATGCAAAACAAAAACAAGATGATAGAGCAAAAGGTTACATCCACCAAGAGATGGGCTGAGAGCAAATGTACAACACAGACAAAGCAGCAGTTCTTTGTCATTTTAACTCATAAATATTCCATGAAAAGCTTCTGACATGGTAGCGCTATCAATTGTGATTATTTACAAGCTGTTATGTGTCTCACCTGGAGTGTAATCCTTCCTCTGTGTTGTGTAATGAACCTTTTTGCTTTTTCACTCCTTTCATCCGCACATTGTTTCATATTTCAGAGATCAGCAGAGCAATACACTTATCTCTCTTTGTCTCTCTTTCTCACACACATACACTATCAGTGTCAGTGTATAAACACAGTCGCTGTCTGATCAGCTGTTGCCGCGCTCAGGTCATACCCTTCACAGCACGCTGCAGACAGAGAGAAAGCAGGATGCTGATTTGAGCCATAAACACAGCATTAAGATCCTGTGTAGTCACAGACATCCAGACGTGTGTTTCTCACCTCGCTCAACAGGTAGAAATCGACTCAAATCTACACAGTTAAACTGGGAACAAAAGGAATGTGCTGACAGTTCTGACGAGCACTAAATGACACGCACTGCCTTCGTTTCCTGTTGCAGTCATTTGCCATCATCTGATGTTTACTTCCTGTGTTGCTGAAGGCTTGTTTTTACAGGGAAAGTTGAAGAGCATGACACCAGTGAGATTCTCAATATGGCGCATATTTGATATTTTTCTTATTGCTCAATCCCATGAAAAGACCAAAAGAATGCATCTACTAGTGAATACTGTGTGTATATCCAAAGCCTGCTCCATAGTTGTCCAAAACCAATTTCAGACACATCAGTGAGCCACACAGTTGCACTGGGTGACATATTTCTTCATACACAGAAACACACACTGTAATTTATTGTGACTCAATCCAACACACACACACCGTCCTGCTGCCATAAGCATCAAATGTGCATTAATCCACAGTTTAAAACAGTCCCCAACGAATGCTGCACTGTTTCCTCTTTATTTAAAAAAAAAACCTGTTTTAACATTGGAGGAAATAATAAGTTTGTGTCAGAGTGGTGCAGACAGGGCAGGGAAGTCAGAAACTGTTAAGAGACAGACTAACACACTCACACAGACACACTTGTACGGGTACATCAGTAAGGTACTTCACTGACCAAATGTACTCCATTGATCCCTTATCTGAAAGTCACAGTGAAGCAACAATTAGAGCATCCTTGGCTTCGGTAATGTGACGTATTTGCAAGTAATGTAGGGTTTAGTTTAGATCAAATCCTTCAACTCCTCCGAGAACTCTTCTCCGCTAGCTATGATCCACCAGCTACTGGTCCGTTTTATATGACGGCTTGTTGCCCCAAATCACATTTGATTGCATACATACACTCTCTGAACACTGTGATCTAATGATATCCAATACAAAAACTCTGCCCTAAATTCCACTTTTATGAAGCTTACACATTCTCATGCTTATGTAGCCAGAAAGCTGATAAATTCTACTCTATGTTTCATATTGAGTGTTCCTAATATCTTGCCATCATGTATGCATGTTAATGGACTGGACAAAATATTAGAGACATAGCGCAGATGAGCAAATATGATCAAAGTTCAAGATATAGTCATCAAAAATGTTTTAGATAAAGAGAAAAGGGAGAATTTGCCATAAAAAAACACAATATTTTTCTAACATATATTTGGTGTATAGCAAGAGACAACTGAACAATTAACCAAGAGAAACTGGCAAATGTATTTTGTCTTTAAAAAAGGTTTATTACCTAGAGGACTTAACCAGCTCAGAACAAAAGGATCATTCCAACCAAAACTATCTCCACTGATATATAACACAGTGGGAAAGGTAACGATAAACTCATCATGCAGACGATCTGCATCTTTCTAACATCAGTCTGATTATGAGTTAAGAAAAGTACGCAGACACACAGTCAGTAGGTTCAAGAGACAACGGGAGGGATCTCTCTCCCTCACCAGTCTAAACAGCCCAAACCTCAGATACTAAACAGACTCAACAGACCTGCTGCTGCCAAGCCTGAGAGAGACAGAGAGGGAGGGAGGGAGGGAGGGAGGAAGGGAGGGGGGGGGAGGGAGGGAGAGAAAGGAGAGGGGTTTGTTGATGATAAGATCTGCAAGAGAATTCACGGTCCTGACTGCAATATTCCTGATGTCAATCTGAATATGAAATGATATGGGACAGGGTGAAATTAGCCAAGCGGTAACCATGCCAACCAACTCCTTCTCATCTGCACAGCATTCCCTCCTGCATCACATCAACCTGTTAAATACAAAAAGATGTAGAGGCTGTGCTGCTTCATTCACCTGTTTGTGTTTAGATTACAGACAGGTCTTCATTACACCGCAGTGTTTTTACAAACGCAGAAACAATCCCGTTTTGCTTTTTCTTTCACTCATGTCTGTGCGTCATCTCGCTCCCACTGCACTCTACTGTCAACAAGTGCCCTCTGGTTTGCAAATACCACCATCATGTAGGCCTGGGGGCTGCTTCCAAACAACTCGCACAAACAATTAAGGGAACTTCAGAGTAAAAGATGAAAAGGTTGAATCACAACCTGCTTGTTTTGTCAGAAGCATCATTTTTAGTCATTTGTAGATAGATTTAAAGAGTTGCTGGTAAGCTAATAATTGCTTCCTTGTCTTGGTTTCACACTGAACGTGGTTGGTGACACTATTCGGTTTAAAGGACGGGTTCAAAATAAAGTCTGCTTTAAAACGACAGTCGTGAGCCCAAATGAACAGTAAAACATGTACTTAAAAGTTCATCTGGAGCTAAAATAAAGCTTCAGGCATCCAAATGAGTCAAATCAAAGTCCCTCTTTTTTTTTTTACCTTGTTATCCTTCTTGTGGAGCTGAACAGGATTTTTTTCTTTAAATTTACAACAATTAGGTTAATCAGGAACAATTTTGATAATCGACAAGTCCAAATTCTCTGATTCCACATCTCATATGTGAATATTTTCTGGGGGGTTTTTTTGTCTTCTGTGACAGTGAACTGAATGTCTTTGGGTTGTGGACTGTTGGTTGGGGAAAAAGACAAAAGAGGACATTTGAACACATCACTTTTGTGTTTGGGAAACAGTAATTGACATTTTTCACCATTTTCTGGCATTTTATGGACCAAACAATTGATTAATTGATTAAAGAGAAATTAAGTGACAGATCAACTGATAAAACAATCATTAGATGATGCCTCAGAATTTTATAGTAAAAAGACTCACTGTGGAAGATGTCCACTTTATATGGCTAACTCCTTTCTTTTAGCATTAACAAACACAAAGTGCAACTTTTGTGGGTGAATGTTTGTGAGCAGCTTGGCCTCCTTATTTTCTGTCACTCAACCAGAACAAGCTGCTAAAATAAACACTGTGACACTATAAGTAGGCTAACGGTGCAAAACCACTACCTCAGCTCTGTGATGGAACAGGTGTTTGCTGTGTAGCACTGAGCCAAGGAAAGTTATTTTGTACAGCTTCAGAATATATACACGCACACACACACACACATGCTAATTCCTTATGCAAATAAAGGTAGCCTAATAATGACTGACACGCGCATCATATACGGGACGGGACACACGTGCGTGCACACACTCACACACTCACAGACACACACATTCACAAAGTGAAAGAGGAAGATGCACTAACCGTCGCTTTGATGGGAACGTACAGCACCGGTCTGTCCGATGATCCGTTCTTGCCGTCCTGCAGCGTCCCGACCTGGAAGCCCTTGGACTTGACCCAGAATTTAAATTTGGCGTTGATGTGGTTGTTGCTTTTCTCATGTAGGAACACCCCGTTGCTGTTCTCCTCGTCCCCTTGGATCAGGGTCTGGAGGATTTTGTTGTATTTACGCCGGGTCACGGTCTTGGTCTTTCCGGAGTCGCCGTACGTCCGCAGGCACCAGTCCTGAAATTCCCCGAACATCTCCACCCCTCCACCCGCCGCCTCGGACGCCGGAACCCCGCTGCTGTAGCCGCTGGGACTCCGGCTCCTCTGTTGGTTCTGGTGCTGCTGGTGGTGGCTGTTGGTGGACGGAGTCACAACGTCCCCTACACTACTGGCTTTTCTTGTTGTCATGATAAATCGAGGTATAATTTGTTTACACAAGAAAAGAGAAGCTCAAAAAAAAAAACTAACAAAAAAAGAAAGACCCACTTTGATTTCCGTTAAAATTCTGCGTCGCCAGAATTCGGTTCGGTTTCGGTTAGCCAACGTCTGTCTTTTCACTGGAGGGCGAAATCAGTCCAAACAAAACAAAACCTTGAAAAAATATATATATAATCAAACCATAACATCTGAAGTGATCAGTACAAACATTTAAATTCACTCCATTCCTCAAAAAAAAAAAAAAAAAAAAAGAACAAAGTCCCGTCCGGTTTTTAACACGAACGTCTCAAAACGAGCCGTTTGGGTCGCAGCTCCTCCTCCGCTGTTACGCACCAGCGGCTCGCAGCGAAGACACCGACAGAGGAAAGAACAGGCGCTCACTGGGATGCCGAAACGGCCAAATTAAACTGCGCTCCAGACCCCGGTTGGATGTAATTTCGGCAGCAACAATGAGACAGAAAAGACCGGGAGGGGAGGAGGAGGAGGAAGGTGGGGGGTTAACCGGCAGGACGGGCGGGCGGTGCAGATTGGAGCGGTGTGACCTCCTCAGACACACCTGTTAGCAGCGTGGGTCGGTCGGCCTGTCCCGTGGGGGATGTCGGTCACCGCCTCCCCTCTTCTATCTCCCTCCTCCTCTTCCTCCTCAGACGGAGCGATAGAAAGAAAAGAAAGCAGAGGAGAGCCCAGCTATCTCCACCTGTATTTCTTTTACCCTTTAAAAAACACAACAATCTAACAAAAAAAAAAACAAGCGTTTTTAAAAGAGGTTTTTCTGGGTTGTCTGTCCGCTTCTCATCACCGTCACAGAAACCAACGACACGTCCTGAAATTAACAGATTGATGTGAATCAATCGTGCTGATGTGTCCATTAATATCGACGCATACTGAACATTTGTCAGAATATCCCTTTTTTATCCACCTTTTCTGATTTCCTTCTTCCTGCGGGCTGATGGGAGACAACCGGACACCTGTTTGAATCCTGTTTATCTTTCCTCCACCCTGACGGCGCAGCGCTACGCCTTATTTCCTCCCTGTTCAAATACACGGCGCTGGTGATAATGGGATCTATCGCCTTCCTAACGTAGCAGCAGCAGCAGCATTAGTCCTAAACCCACTGCTGCGACACACCAGCCCAGCCTGTTAACCCGGGCTGAGTCAACAGGACACACACACACACACACACACACACACACACACACACACAGAGTAGTCGCGAGCTGAAAAGCAGGAAGTGTCCAAAAATGACCGACCCGCGCGGCTATGGATGTCAGACGGGGTGTAAAACACACAACCACATGTCCGCAAAAGTTGAATTTTTACATGGCATCAAACCAACATTCAATATAATGTTGCTCTTATCAATTATTTATCACATTTTTCTCCAATACTGATATCTCCTCAACGCCGTGGTTTCACTATTCAGTTGATTAAAAGGTTTTTATTTGGCTGCTACAACATACAGTCAGTCATAAGAGGGTAAATGAGAACACATAATGTATAGTGATTTATATTCAGGACAGAAATAAGCTGACGCTTGTTTGTTTTTCAGACTATATGTCACCTTTACCCATTATGCTTTTATTCAACTCAAAGATTATTTATTTCATTATTTATAGAGTTGCTTTTACTCCACTACATATGTTCCTATATTTGGTATTTTCTAACATAAGTAAGTCATTTTTTATTTTTCATTGGTGACCAAATCCCTTTTTGCACCTGTTATGTGTCATTAATTTCAACACTTCTTTTATTTGTACTGTTTTGTACCTTTTTTGTTAGTTTTTTTTTATTATACCTTTATTTAACCAGGAAGTCTCTTGAGATCCGTCCAAACTGGCAGTGGACAAAGTTACATCTAAACACATTCATTTAAAACATTGTCCTCGGAGTCAAACCTGGACATGGGGAAGCAGCGTTGAGTTTCTGTGCATCACATACAGTGAATTCAGAAATTATCATTTGAATTCACTTTTTCTTTTTTTTTTTTTTGCAAATGTATTAAAGAGGAAAAGCTGAAATATCACACTGACATAAGTATTCAGAGCCTCTGGCAGTGATTACAGCCTCCAGTCTTCTTGGGTTTGTCTTGGCTGTGTGCTTCAGGTCAGCGTCTTGTTGGAAGTTAAACCTGGTTTCCTTCCAGACACGACAATTAAAACTGATGCCAAACGGTTCAATCTCGGTTTCATCAGACCAGAGAATTCTGTTTCTTACAGTCAAGCAGGGTTTCCTGTGTCTTTCACTGAGGAGAGGCTTCTGTCTGCCATATTGCTCAGATTGGTGGGGTGTTGCACTGATGGTTGTCCTTCTGGTGTTACTCCCACCTCTCTTACCAAGACCCTTCTCCCCCAATTGCTCAATTTGGCTGGATAGCAGCTCTAGGAAGAGTCCTGGTTGTTCCAAACTTCTTCCATCCAAGTATGATGGAGGCCACTATGCTCTCCACCTCATGGCTTGTTTTTGCTCTGATATGTATTGTCAGCTGTGAGACATTATATAAACAGGTGTGTGTCTTTCCACATCATGTCCAATCAACTAAATTTACCACAGAAACATCTAATAGATGATTAAGAGACATGGAAGACACCTGAGCTAAGTTTCAAGTGTCGTAGCAAATAATCTGAATACTTCTGTCAATGTGAAATTTCTTTTTAATAAATTTGCAAAAAATAAAATTGTAAAATTCTGTTTTCACTTCATTATAGGGGCATTGAGTCTAGAAAACAAACAAATGTACATGTTGTCTTGTGTTTTTTGTTTATCTGTCTTATGGAAAGCGTGTTGAATTCCTTTTTGTTTAAAGGAGCCATCATCATCTGTTCCTTTTTACTGAGATATTTCAGACATGGTTTGACTTTTTTTTTTTTTTTTTAAAGGTCAAAAGTTTTGGTTTCCACTTACACCGGTTTGTTTTTCGTCTTCCGTTTCTCGGTTTTTATCACTTCGTGTGCATGTTTTAGCAAAAATGAAATGAAACAAAACAAGGAAAGAAACAAACAAACCCAATAAGACTAGACTAGAATAGATCGTCAAAGTTACTTTTTTTCCCAGCTGAGGTGTCTAAGCCTTCACCTCTAACAGTCAGAGGCAACCTTGAAACCACTGGAGCAAGCAGAGACACAAACAGGCCAGTAACCTGCTGTAGAAACAGCTACAGCTACAGTACACATCAAAATAAGGAAGCTGACACTCAACCGGTCGGATGAAAACACTCCCCTAAGACATCACCCTCCACCCGCCTTAAAGAGGAACAACACTTGTCTGCCAGTTTGTTCAGCCTGATACTTATTTATGGAAAGCAGTTTATTCTCATATGAATTGACGGCGTACATCGTAGGAGGCATGAGAAGATGAATGGAGTGTAGTATTTTGCTGTTGTTACCAACATGATCTGAATGTGAACGCAGCACAGTCCAACTACAAGAGGCGTTTAGATTCAAAACTGTCCACATGTCCAACCTGAAGCTGCTTTACCGGTTGAAAAGTAAAAGTTTAGTGTTAATTTGAATTGACACAACTAACCAGCCATGTCTGTTCTCTGGAGTAAAATAGAAAAGCTGTGGCCAAAAATGAAGGTTTTAGTGCACATGCACACTGAGACATGAAATATTCATAAGAATTTAGTCGAAAAATATTTTTCTTTTATCAAGCTACCTCACAGCTGATGATTGGGATGGATGTCCTCCAGTACATTTACACCTGATGTACATTATTTTAACTGAGCATGCATGGTGTTTTTTTTAGCATATATTGTTCATGTTTTTAATATATGATTCATGCATTTAATGTCTTTTATGAATCGTATGATTAAGTCTGTCTTCAACCTGAAAGAAGGCAAATTAACCCTTAGGAGCAATAAAGTGAAAGTGGGAGTTGATGTTTAGACTGAAATGACTTTTTGCACATTTTCTTGAAAACAAATTCATAAAATGACTGACACATTACATTACATTCAGCAGATGTCTTATCAGGCTGTGACGGGTTCAATTTTCATGGGAGCTGTTACAGTAAATATGAGTGGGAGTTATTGCATGTATTTACATTTGTAAATATTTACATTTGTTTGTGCATTTATACTGTTTTTATGCTTATTGGTACCTGTGTGTGTCTGTATTAGTGTGTCTTTTGTAGTGTCTTCAGTAACCTTGATTATACGTTGACAGACGGAGGAGTCACTTCTAGTGATCTTCTTCCAGAGCAGAGATGACACAGATGCTGTCTCCTGGAAGGATTAAGATAACAACAACAACAACAACGAGAACAGTTAATTATTTTAGTGCTGTAGTTTAAGACTCACCTCAGAGGCTTACACTGATGTTGAACTCTTGAATTAGACTTGGCTGTCTAAGACAATAAACAGACAGGAAGAATTAAAATGATTTACTCACCAAAGTGAGCCAAAATAAGTCAGTTGAAATATATTAATAAGTCAAAATAAGAGTTGAGACTAACTTATTTACAGTATTTGTTACCATAGTGACATGTCAAGTAAAGCTTTAACAAAACAAACATTTTCAAACTTCCCTGAAGAATATTTTAACAACATTTTTGAGAAAGACTGATTGTTTTGATTTATTAAATACTTTCAATAAAGAACATTTTTCATCAGAAAACTGTTAACAAAGTCAAAGTCACAGGTTGCCATGTGTCATTTTTGAATGGACCAACCAGAGAAACGCTGACTGAGTGACTGAGTGTTTAAATGTCCCCATTGGTCATTGCTCTTTCAATATGAATCAGTTTTAGATGGAAACAGAGTGACTGTATTTCCTGCTCCGAGCTCCGAACTTTTTATTTCACGTGACGTTTTCGCATTACAAATGATGAACAACCATGAGTCTTGCAGCTAAAACATGAGGTTTATGTACTTATGGCTGTTATATCAGTGTAGTGTAGTGTATAAAAACAGCAGCCTCCATAATTCTCAACTAGGAAAGAGGCAGAAAAAAGTCACATAGAAGCATGAGAGAGAGCGCAGTGTTAGCAAAGACAGTCCAGATATATACTAGCTTTTGAACTATTCTTGTTATTGATTATCAAGCTTCCAGAGACGCCGGGGAAGAGTGCTTGAGTGGTGAGATGCTGCAGATGAAGGCAAAGAGCAACTTTTTGTTGAGACTGTGATAAACAGTGAAGGATAACACTCATATCTCAAGTATTTTAGTTTAGTTTCTGTCTGCGTCTATTTGTTGTCCTTAATTAAGTGAAACCAACACTGAGCTCAGTGCACGGTTGTTGAGACAAGAAGAGACCCGCCGTGTATTATCTTAATTAGTACTAGAGGCAACAGGTAACAATCTGTGTCTGTTCTGTCTGATTTCAAATTACACTTACGTCAGAGACTTTTTTTTTTCAAGCTGTGACTTAAAAAGCTACAACTGTGAAGTTCTGACATCCACAGTCAATGTAATACAGGATCCATCGACCTGTGGACTCCATGTACCGTACATACTCAATAGGCGGACTACATAAGATGACCCGGACCACTATTGAGTGACACATCACCTCAGCTGTCATTGTTCAGCTGGCTGCTAGTCTACACAGTTAGCAAAATGGCTTGTTCAAAACAATCAGATACACAAAAAAGAACGGTTGACAGTGAAAAGCGTGCATTTAAGGATGACTGGACTGAGAAATACACGTTGATTTTGCCCGAGGGAAGTACAAGACCATCATAGTTGAGTTGCAATGAAACAGAGGCCATAATGAAGAGTAGGTCACTACAACACAACACCAAACACGCCTATTCTGAACAAAACTATCCCAAAAACACAAAGTGAGAACCACAAACTGAAGCAGATCCAGTCAGGTTATCAAGTTATTGATGGCACAAAATGAAAACTGCTATAACTTATAAATATAAAAGAAAATAGGTCTGTTTTTAGTACATTATAGCATATGATTCTCTCGACCTTTCTTTTGTCTGAGAACAGCACTGATGTATTTTTTTAAATATTAACTGGAGTTTAAATCTTGATTTTTAAATAAAACTGTTTGCTGTGTGGAGATTATATGAGAAAGAATTATTAAAGATTTGAGATCAGAGACATACAGCTTTCAAATAAAGCACAAATATTCAGCAATACCCTCCATTTTCCCCACATGAACAGCAGCTGCTATCAAATTTTAGTAATTCAGGTGCACACCTTTACAGAATATAGAGACATGCATTATTAATATATGATAAATATTAGTACTTTATTAAAATATCTAACATATCTTCTCCAAGACTGGAGTCTGATTGTGTCGTGTCGTAGTTCGAGTCCTGTTGGTCTTTGATGGGTGTGTTTATGACACACAATTAAGTTGGCTTTACTGTCCATAAGGGCTTTTATAGACTCCTTGGAGAACATGTGGTGTCAACACACTCTCAGATACGAGTATACGCACGCACACACGCGCACGCACGCACACACACACACACACACACAGAGCAGCTAAAACACCACACCAGAGTACCTGTTGGTCTCCAGAGAAGTGCTATAGAAAGACAAAGAGGACAACAGACTGCAGAAAAACAGCAAACTGTAGACCTGCCATGGCGAAATATATATATATATAGAGAGGCTGAACACAATAACATGAACACCTGCATAATATAATGCAGCAACGCAAACTGCCTCAAACTGCTGTAGACCACACAGTTTTAAGAAAAGCTTCAACTTGACACATGATCCAAGGAAAAAGACATCACACACTGACTAATAGTCAGAAACCACCTGACTCAAACTGCTTATTACCCATGAGGGTCCCTTCTCCCCCTGCTCAGCCTCCATCATCCACTGCCAGGTGCTTCGTTTCCTTTTTAAAATTACACAAATATATATATATATATATATATATATATATATATATATATATATATTGGGATCTCAGGAGAAAACTTAATGAAAATTTGACTGTCACATTAAAAACTTTGGGAAATGTTTGTACTGTAACCCATTTTACCCCAAAGGAGAGTTTGGAAAATGAGTTTAAAGAATTGTAACTTCAGTCCTTCTAGTCTGTGATATTTGATAATTAAAGATTTTTTATTA
Source organism: Pampus argenteus (assembly GCA_036937835.1). Taxonomy (NCBI): domain Eukaryota; kingdom Metazoa; phylum Chordata; class Actinopteri; order Scombriformes; family Stromateidae; genus Pampus; species Pampus argenteus. Next base: position 6,608,930 of record CM072864.1, on the reverse strand, counting down.
TTTACTTTTATTTGAAACCAGCAATTGAATTCTCATTCTTACATAAAAGAGTTTCCAAAAAACAAAGTGAATTTTCAACATGGTGAATTTCTAAAGTGTCCAGTTTAAAAGAGACAGTATACTCTTATCTGCACAATAAGGTTTGGGGTTCAAGATAAGATTTTTATAGGCTAGATTTTTAATCTGACATTTTTTGTTTTAATTTTGAGCAGTCAAGAATTTTGAGAATTAAAATTCTAAATACACGTTATATTTTTGCTATATAATGGTAACTATCATACAAAAATCAGTTTTACAAAAAATATATTTTACTGTCTCATCTCAAAGAAATTATATTTCGAGTCCATTCTTTCTCTGTGAGCCTGAGTTTGTCAAAATATATTTTCTAAGATCATATTCAGGGAAAATAGAAATAGTGTGTGTTTACAGGCCGTTTTTCAGTTCAAACTAGGCCGTTATATTTGTGTCTTGTCTGAAGGCCCCTGGCTTTCCCCATAGGAATAAGGCGATGGAGAGAGAAAAAAAAAGAGAAACTCAACCAAGAGGATGAAAATAACCTTCCAACATGGGAAGTGAAAGTGTGTTTCAAAACACTCTCGTCTCTCTTCCCGCTCTGCTTTTCCCCTTTGCTATCTGTACTTCAACTGAAATCCCATTTATGGCCCCATGTTTTTTCAATGTATTGTAAATAGCTTTTTTATATTATAAAGGGAATTTTAAAAAAGGGGAATATCAGAAATGTTTCTTTTTGACTCAGCCAGCTGGAGAGGGGGCGTCAGTGTCTGTGATTGATTGACAGCAGCTGGCAGGAGAATAAGAGAGTAGCAGTACAAACACAATTGTGCTGTAGCTACAAGTCATGGACAGACAATGTGTTATTACCACTGGTATTGTAGTATAAGATCCAAACCGGCATCTAACAGGACTGAAGTGTTATTTGCAGGTACAGTATGTTTACACGCTCCTTACTGTGATGCTTCTGAGCAGCTAATTAGTCTTCTAGTCTGCTAACTGTGGGCATGTTTGTCAGGTGGCTCGTTCAAAAAGGCTAAAATGCAGAACAAGACGTGTGGTCATGTTTTTTAAGTTAGATAAGAAGGAGACTTTAGCAGGAAAGCTAATGTGGGATGTTGTTCAGAGTCTGTGGCTCTAGTGTTGTGTAGCAGGATGCTATCAGGCTCAGTGTGACCGTCTGCTGTGCCTATGATAGAATGACATGTTACTGCTTTATGCAAGATTTGATTGTATAGAAACAAGGTCTAAATCTATGTAGACTGAGGACGAACTCTAGTGCCTTCCTACAAATGACACAACACAAAATTAGTTGACACCATCAACCGAAGAACAACAAGGGACGAGATTTAAAGGGCAGCTGAGTATGCTGTAGCAGATTTAAAAAAAATGCAATTTAATTCCAGTGGGACTGTGTGTGTCCAAAACTATTTTATAAGCAACATACTATTTAACACATATATTCTGCTCAATTTGAGGGTTCCCTGTGGGGTTTTATACCTCTAGTATCGCTATGGAGCAGTTTCTTTTATGTGTGGGTCCCCGTTTTGATTGCCTCTTGCACATATATGAGAGGAAGAAAACTTTTTGTTTCTTGAGACAGGAAATTTAACACCACACTTCCTGGGGATTACATGTGTTGAGTTTTAGTGAGTAACAGTGAATGTAAACATAACTTAAGGGTAACTAAACAGCACTTCTGTCCTTCTGTCATCTTATGTAACAAATAGAATAGGTTTAAATATATTGACAAAAATTAAATATAATATGAATAAAATATAAGATATAATATAAATAAATATACATGTATAATCATATACACTTACAAAATGTATTTTAAAGCACATTTTTAGCAGAGTACTGTATATTATCCAACACAGTAAATTAAAACTAAACTAAAGTAAAAATATAAAATATATTTCACAGTAAATATATAGCATATATAGCACCAGGCAAAAGTTTGGCCATACTTTATCATTCAAGGGAATTGGGTACCGTATATTATATGATGTATGTGTTTCGATAGATCCATGTGGGAAAATATATTTCTATTTAAATTAAAGGTGAATTCACTACAAAGTAGTTTGAAGGGATTAAACTCAGCAGCAGGAGATCATACTGCAGCTTCACACACAGACTCTGCTCATGTATCACACTCTTGATACTTAATTTCCACATCCATCAAGTTTTGGTCTGTGTGACCTTATCATTCTGTTCACACCCAAGCATTGGTAAATTTTTTTAATTTTACTGTGTATTTTCTTCTCTGTGAAACTGTCCTGTTCTTCTTTTTCTTCCTCTTTCTCTGTTTGACACACACAACATAAAGTGTTGAAATCTCCACTGGCAGTTTGCTGAGGCCCTGCACATGGTGGGGAACTGTCCCAAACCAGATCAACTGTGTGGACACTGTGGATTTTGGCTGCCATCATTTTCATTGAAAGCACATTTGAAAGGGATCTTTTAATGGCCAGTATGAACAGGAGGTGAGGAAACCCTCTTTCAGTGTTCATATAGGCATATGACCGTTGTTTTAAGGCATTTGATTAACTAAAAAATTTATCCTTTAAGACTTTCCTATGAGATCTTTACATTATATTGTCTACTGCCTGTATTTCTGGGGGAGGGGGCGCAAAATGTCCAGACAAGACACCCAGGCTGCAAAGTCTTCATGATCTTTGCCGTAATCTACCTGGCCTCGGGAACAATCAGAAATAGTTGTCCTATGCGTCTTATATTCACAAAGTGATGACAGCGGTGGAAGGTGAGGAGAACGCTGCCCGGCGTCTATCAGCCCTGCTCCCTTTCCTGCTCAATCTGTGGAACAAAATGCTCCTTACTCTGACCCAGCAACGGCTGAACATCACCCCCCCTCCAACACACACACGCCTCCAGACACACACACACACACACACACACAGCCATACAACCATGCCTAAATGAACATTCACCATGCACACAAATGCATATGTGCTCACCCTCATGCAAATAAACATACTGTATGTATGCATGAGCTAACACACGCTGGGTATGAAGAAGGGGACACACATATTATAGTTACATGCTCCCAGTATACACACAAAATACACAATGAAGGACTGAGAAGACAAATCAGTTAAACCCACCTTAACACACATAGATGGACACACACACACACACACACACAAACGCACACGCACACACACACGCACACACACACACACACACACACACAGGGCCCTAGCTGCCTTGCCTGCTCGACTGGCTGGATCTCTTGGTTGCCATGGTGCCAGTCAGCTGGAGGCAGTGTGAGTGGGCGTCGAGGACGAGGTCTGCTGCTGACTCCTAGTTGGGACACACACACACACACACACACACACACACACACAAATATGAGTACAAAACACAGAAAAGCACACAGATGCAGACATACTATCACACAAATATGGAAATTGATGAAAGCACGTGCGCACACACACATGCAGTGGCACAGTACTGTATTCATATATATATAAACAAAGTGAATGTAGAATCATGCATGCAAATACATGTAATCTGCTGCATGCAGAAATCCACACCTAACGTAGATACACAGAGTTCACTCATGTAGCCACAAGTGAATGCATGTGCACACACACACACACACATACATACAGGATTTCCACAGATGAATAAGAGAAAAAAAAGGAAACACCTAAAACTCAAAGTGAACAAAGCTGCTGCTGTGCTGCAGATCAAAGCCACCAGATACCTTACAGTGTTGATCCCTCTGTACTGGTGACGACCTTCACTCACTACAGTCATTCCATCACCTCCAAACCTGAGCTAAACCTAATGGACCTTTTTCACAGCACTTGTCATTATAGGAAAAGCGCAGGTCTTACTAATGACATTAATGATGGCTCCATCCCAGTAAGTCACGACACTGTGGCGGTGAACCAGCACGCACTACACTGTGACCCTGAGACTGAAGCAACTAAATGTGATTCAGCCATCATCATTTTTCTATTTACACCTGTGCTTTTTCTACCTTGACATCTCAAAATGCCTTCAGTTGAAAAAGGCCTATTCTACAACCAACAATGAATTAATCTACTAACAAGTATTGTGTGTGTCTCTAAAGCCTGTTATATCTTAATCCTTTGTTGTTGTCCAAAAACAATAAAAAACATATGTGAGTCACACCGCTCCACTGGGTGACATGTTCCTTCATCATGAAAACGCCACTGAGCATGTTTGCAGAACTTCACTTGTTTGTTGTGCTACATATCAATTTGTACTCCACTGTACATTTCTCAAATAGCTTCAGTAAAAAGTCAAAAGTGTGTAATACGTAGCACAACAAGCTATGAACATGTCACCCAGTGAAGCAGCAGTTCTAAACCAATCAATATTCAATTCAATATCAGATGACTAAAACCAACAAATATTCTCATTGAATATCTATATAATTATTGGCACTTCAGTTATTTTGTGCAAAAAGTTGCAAATAAATTTTGTGTTGATTAAAATTTTGTTTCTGTTAATTAATACATTGATTGACTGATCGTTTCGGCTTTAAAAAGTAGTGTTTTTGTGGAAATTGTCATTTTATATGAGCAACAGCCATTTTATCAATATTAGGTCTGACAGAAGCACAAATATTATTTCTGTAATTTCAAAACTAGTAATCAAGCTTTGCTGCATTATTCACAAACCATCTCACTCGTCAACACAAGGAAATATCTGTAATGTCTTATTAAAATGATTTTGATTATATTTTACCATTATAAAAAATTGACTTCATGTATGAACAAATAACACTGTCTGCAATCACATAGTGAAAAAAATTAAAAATGTTATTTCAGTCCTCTAGTTCAGCAGGATGAATTAAGGACTGAACTTTAAATGCAGTGTGAGCATTTGAGTAAATTAGATTAAAGGCTCTGTCAATTTGAGGAGCAGGAACTGTTGAGAGAATGTTAATTACAAATATGATTTATTGACTATCAAAATTCTTCTGTCAATCATCAATGATGTGTTTACCGAATGCAATCATAGCAATACAATATTCAGTGGTAGATTTTAACAGTATCAAGGGATTATTTTCATAATTGATTAATCTGGCAAAAAGTTTTGTTTTTTTGTTTGTTTTTTATAAATCAATTAGTCCAACAAGTGTTTTCACTTCAACACGTTATCCCTTGGATTTTCCGCAGCCCAAGATGATGTTTTCAAATGAAGACCCAATCAAAACCCAACAATATAATTAATTTACAATTATGCAAAACAGAGAAAAGCGGCAACTATTTGCATGTTTTGAAATGAGCCTAAAAATATGTCATATAAATATGAATAACTATTCAACAATTATCCAAACAGTTGCAGATCGACTAATCGTATCAATTCCTTCAACATGTAACCATACACAACAGCATATACTTTGCTCATAATTTTCGCTCCTGCAATATGGTGGATAATCTGCCATAACCACTGATAGAAACTTTTTGTAAGTACTACAGGTTTGGATCATGTTAATCTTTCGCTATCTTTCTCCCTCAGTTCACTGTGCGCTTCTTTCTTCTCTACGTGAACTTCTCAGCTTTCCTTCGAGAACAGACACATCACAGCCCATCTGGTTATGTTCAGATAAGACCTGAAGCTGTGGAAATAAGTTATTTCCATGCACACATTTAGTTTACCTATACGTCTTTTACCTCAAATTCCCAGAAAGGAGTTGGTCTCTGAAAAATGTTTTGTGTATTTTTCACATCATATTTGATGTGTTTCACACATGAATGAAGGTGTAAACATAGGACCCATACACACACAAAAACAGCTTTTAAATACTGAGCTGCATTTCTTCTCTATTTTTCAAATGCGTGATGGGTTAAAAATCCACGATTAAGCTATCTCCTCCTTTTTTTTTTCTTTATGACTGAAGGTGTAGATATTTGGAAGAATCAACAAGGGCTGGTAGCTTTTATCTGGACTCATCTGGTTGTTCTGCATTGAAAAGGACAGCTTCACTGAATGTGTATAGAAATATGCCCAGAAGGAAATAAATACACTTACTTAATTTGTCCTCACTTCAAAAGTTGAATATCATCTTATTATATAGAGCCTGCACAGAAAACCTTGGTTTTTGGGTTTTGGTTATACAATCGTTTGAAGGCAGAACTTGTTCATTGGTTGAATTGGGCACCAATCAGACGGCACAGATTAAACATAAGAAAACATGTCTGTGAAAATCAAAAGTGTTTCTATTTGTTCTGAACGGCTTGTTTCCATTATCATCTTTTTATGAGTATTTTGAGGTATTGCATTAGAAAAGGTTGATGGAAACAGCAGAATTTAAAAACATGTTCTCAATTTCCCAAAAAAAAGAGTATGGAGTATGGAGGTAGTTTTTGCCTCTTTTGAAAAAACTGTTATTGCACTAAATCTTTTTCAAATAAGTTCTGACTTAGTGAACATTTAAAAACTGATGACTGATCAGCTGTTTACGCTGTCTTTGTTTCCAAACAGCATGAAACATGAACAATACAAGCCGCCTTTACGTCTTCTACTCTGTTTATCACATCCATATGTAATTTAGCCTACACTACCAATTTCTGATGACACAGCCCTTTGCACAGCCTGGTTTATTTGCTCCAATCCAGTTGATGAAAATACATCTAAATCACATTTTCTTCTTTTTTTTTTTTTTGCAACATTTCAAACATTAGATGAAATGTGGAGAGGTGAGGGAGACGGGGGGGAATGTGTCTCTCCTGGAAGACATTAGTATTGTCGCACTCTGTTGTTCACACGAATAGTGAGAGAAATAATTGAAAAAGGAGACGAAGAGACTGAAGTTGAAACCCTGGATCCTTTCTCATCTCTGCACAGCTGGCAATCAGAAGTGGGTGTGATGTCGTATCGGCTGTTTCAGAAAGGAACAGAACCCGCCCTACACAGCACCCAAATGAGGAGATGCAATTTTGCACTTCTTAACATAACATAACATAACATAACATAACTGTATCAAAGAAGAGATCCATGTAGCACGGACTGGAAGTCACTGGTCATACAATCATTGAAACAGGCTTTACCCCATAAATATAGCATGACTACCACTGTGCTGCAGAGCACACGTACACACATATTTATTTGCTCCAGAGCTAATGACATGGATGTCTCGCACACACGCGCACACACACACACGCACACACGCACATACGCACACACACATTAATACCGTTCTCTGCCAGTTACACATATAAACCCACACACACACACACATACACAGTCGGGCAGTAATGAGCTGCTGTATGTAAAGCATGTGTATTTATCCTGTGGAGGCTGTTCTGTGTCTCGTTCTTGAAACGCCTGCTATTTTATATATACACACACACACACACGCCTGCAAATGCATCCACATCCAACACACACACATATATATACTGTACATATTACATTTACATTAATATTTAACTCACTCATTTAATCACGTGTTAGAGCGAGTTTTCTTCAGCGTTCAAGAGTAAAAACTGAACTGCTGCAATTCTGTCATTAAGTACACTACAACTTCTAATAAATACTGTACAATACCTTCATACACACACACACGCTCCCACACACATTAATGAGCCGCTGTATCTAAAGCATGTTTATTCACCCTATGGAGACTGCTGATGGAGCGTGACCTGTAACAATTCCCTGCCTGCTGTCAACACACGCAACATACTGTACATGCAGTAGGCCAACAAACATAACATGTAAGTGAAACCTAACAAAACACAAAAACATATCTTATGCAACCTCCACTACTTTATTATTAAAACTTAAATCTGCATGTTTTTTGCAAGAATCCCATGATATCCAACTGTTTGGTCCAGCTGTGATTCAGTTTCCCTCATGCATCATTACAACTCCTATACAGTATGCAAACGCAGTCTGCTTTATCTGCTTAAATACATTTTTGTACAGAAGGACTGTGGATTTTGTCCCCCATCACTTAAATACATTATGAAGGGATCCTCTAATGGTCAGTATGATGAGGAGAGAAAAAAAAAACATGTTTCATTAGAAACATGTAAATGTCATCAAACCGGAATACATACGGAGAAATAGTCATCACTGAAGGCAAATTTAATATTATTATTATTACATATTAGTATGTTTAACTGAACAATGTAGTGTCTGTAAACACAAAGTACCATGTTTGACCATAATATTGTACTTATTTTTGAACATTTTCTTACATTTTCATTTCATCCTCAGGTTTGTTCCATACATTCACCCCTTTAGCAGAAATATTAATATTAATTATGTGGTTTTTTTAAAAGCCTTAAACCTACATTTTAATTATATCAGCCTGTAAAAAATCAATTGTCAAACCTTTACAATTCTTATTTTCACTTCTTTTGTGTGTCCCTTTTTAGCTATTCTTTGTCTCTGTGTACCTGCCACTGCTTCTGGGATGTTCTCTGATTAATCAACAGCAACCTCTAGTGGTAGAAGACATCATGTCAAATAAAGAAAACTTCAACCTTTCATCTCAGTGTCTGTTATTCATTTATTTCAGTGTGATTTTCTCTGATTTAGTTCAAATCATATGTAAACTATTTCTTTGGTTCTTTGCTCTTAAAGCATTCAGTGCTGAGAAGAGCTCAAAGTAGATTATAGATTAATTGAATGAACAATTTGCTTTGATTTAATGACATTATTGTCCAATAATCCTTTTTTTATTTGGCTCCTGCAAAGGAGCGGGTGTTTACATTCAAATGAAAATGAACAGGTCATTTCCTGATGATTCACTCTGAGGTCGTATAAAACAGTATGTGGTGCTGACTGAAAGAGTGTCAGTGTTTATGTTAGCGGGTTGTCTGTGAATACATTAGCACCCTAGCTGACAATATGACACACACACACACACACACACACACACACACACACAAACTGAATCACAGCAGTATTTCATCAGCTCCTGATTGCTCTAAATCACAATTAACTGTTTTTTAATAATAAACTGAATAACGGAGTTGAATAAATGAAAAAGATAGATATAGAGGGGGAGGAGAAAGAGTGCAACAGTTTAAAACAAGAGGAAGGCTTGATTGATTATTTAATAAGGTATTAATCTTTCTAACACACACACACAGCAGTATTCTCCACAGGTAAAGGAAAGACTGTAAGTTTAGTGGTCAGAAAATAACCGCAAGCTGTTAATAGGTGTGTGTGTGTGTCTTTGTGAAAAGGCTCAGCCCCTTCGTCCTCACCAGGGGCTGCTACTGTGTGCGGTGTGGGGGTGGGAGTATATGTGTGTGCATGTATGTGTGTGTGTGTGTGTTGGGCACTGAGTGGGTGGGTGGGGGGTCTAGCGTTATCTCTGTGTGTGTTTGTGTGCATACGTGTGTGTGTGTGTGTCCTTGGGACAGGCCCACCGCAGCTGGCTCGCCACACAATGGGATGGGTATGGTTGCCAAGGTAACCCCATCAGCCCAAGCAACCGTGGCAACGGGTAGCTAAGTAACAGGAGCCCAGCAACAAAATGAAGAAGGGGGGATTAGATAGGTACCTCTGAAAGGGTGAAATTATGGGCTGCTGTGTGTGTTTGTGTGTGTTTGGGGGGAAGGGATGTGTGTTTGGCTCCGTTACATTCACACTGATGAATGATGAACATCAGAATTTTCCTAAGAAACTGCTAATTTACTACTATATATTTTCCCATAAAATACTCATTACTAAATATTATTCTAATTTTATTGCATGATCTCATCATACAAGTCCACTGAGTAACATGCAGTACATGATACCGGCTTCACAGTGCAGTGCATTCAGGATTTCTTTTTACAACTAACAATAAACACTGTGTGTGTTGCTACAGTAAATTCATGTTAAAACAACAAACACTCCTGAAAGTACACAGTTTGAAGTGCAAGTACACAGTTTGAAGTGCAACAAGACGTAGAACTAGAAAGTAAGTGACTCTTTAGCTTCATAAAATATCTAAATACACAGACCTTTATGTTATCACAGCAAGTATTAAGAAACACCTCCCAGTACAACACACAACAACAACCATGCAGAAATTACACACCAACTAATCACCAACAAGTCAGAGAAGGGAAGCAGGACCCGACTGCAGACAATTCAGGAACAGGAAGCTTTACTGAGTCCAAATCAAGTAAACAGACTTTGCAACATCAAGTCAGACACAGATGTCAGGAAACTACAAACCAAAGGCAGGCACGAATAGTAACTAACTGACTACAAGCATCACAGTAAAACAGACAACCCGGAAATCTGATAGTGAAGAGCTGTCTGATGAGGAAAAGAGAAGTGAGGGCAAATAAAAGAAGTTTAGTAAATTACAACCGCAAACTTTCTGTCACTGACTGTCTGTAGTTTTCCTCTATGAAATGACCTTACACTGGTTTTAACAGCTTTCAGTCATAGTTTATCATGTGGGAAAAAAAAAACAAACACCAAAATGTCACTACAGCAAATAGGTCATCAATAGATGTAGTAAACTACAGCCTGTTGTTTTATAGATGTTGACTGTTTCTACAGCTTCTTTCTCAGTTCTTGTTGTGTGATTACATTGTAAATATTTCAACATGCTGAACAGCTTTTTATTGCTTTAAAATTAAAAGTTCCCCCGCAGGTATGTATGTATGTATGTATGTATGTATGTATGTAAGTCAGGTAACCCGAATACAGACACAGTCGTCGCTTTGTGATAAAAGCACCAGGTGACGTATTATAGCCTGCATATGATTAACAACGGATACGAATTTGATCTTAAAGAAATGGCTTTCTATTTTCTACATGTTACTCCTGCATACAGCAGACGTTGAAGTCGCTCTCTATTTGTGCGTTTATCCACAAATCATTTAGGTTGGAGCCCCTTCCTCCAGGGCTGAGACTGCCTAGATAACAACTTCTCTGTCTGGGCTGGCCAACAGCTGTGTGGCCCCTGCTCCTCCAAACACACACCATGTATACATTCACGCTGACGGATGTGGAGTCTGTGGTGTGTGTGTGTGTGTGTGTGTGTGTGTTTGTTGTGTGGCAGTGTCCTGAGAGTATTTTGTGAAGCAGGCAGGGTTTTTCTCACAGTTTGGGGCAGGAAGACATAAATTACTGACGAATGAGAGAGAAACCACTTTGTCATTAAAACCACATGATGAAGAACTGTATGAATCGAGACAAGGCTGTGCTTATCAACAACACACACACACGCACACACACACACACACGCACACACACTTGTCCTTTCCTGCGCATAACTCTGGCACAGTTCAGGTGTAGTTCATGTCCTTTACAGCAGAGGGTAGTCTAACTCAGGTGCTTCCCACTACCTTAGTCTGCTTTACACTCACCGACCACTTAATTAGCAACATCTGTGCAATCTAATGCAATACGATACAACAGCGCTGCCATAAATTTTTACATAGCGCATTAATTTTCAGTGTTTGATATATATCTCTGATATGTATTGTCAGTTGTGAGACATCCAATAAAGACTCCAATAAGGGATTGTGGACTCCAATAAAGATGTAGAAACATCTCAAAGATGATCAAGAGAAATGAAAAGTGCCTGAGCTGAATTTAAAGTGTCAAAGCAAATAATCTGAATACTTCTGTCAATGTGATTTTCCTGGGGGTTTTTTCCCCTTTTTAATAAATCTACAAAAATTTCTAAAATTCTGTTTTTGCTTTGTCATTATGATCTATTCAGAGTAGAGAAACAGTGAATTTAAGTGATTTTAGCATAAAGCTGCAACATCATAAAATGTGGAAAAAAAGCGAAAGGGTTTGAATACTTTCAGGATGCATTATATGTTTTTACATTGTCTGCATGAGTACTAATAACTGTAGAATAAATCCCATGTGTCTCAATAATAGTGTACTGTAATAAACATATTCATTATCTACATACCAGTAATCACAAATCTTGGCAGGACAGGACCTTCATGGCTCAAACCTGTATTTCCCGCTGAAAGGTTGCTGTGGTAAAACAGAAACCATCAATATTATTATTATTATTATTATTTTACCAATCCCCTGATTGATAAAGTTGGTCTTTGTAAACGTCAGATAGCAACATGTCATAACCTTTGTTATGAGTTTCAATAGACTGAATGAATCTCCACAATGATACACATTTCTAACTAACTTTTCGACAAGTTAGATAGACAAGTTAGACAAGCTAGCATGTTTGAGCTACAGCATATAGCTAATGTATTAAGCTAATGCTACCTTAGCTAACCTTACCTTAGCTACCACTAGTTTCTCCATATTTCCAGTCTTTATATTCTATTTTCTAGGTGTTTGGTTTGTTTTTATAAGGTAACACAACTTTAAATTGTCACGTTGACTGAATTATATCATAATATATGGATAAACTAATTCGTCTTATACTAATATTGATCATGATGTGCTTACAAACTGCGCTGCGACACCATCCGTCACGCGACGCTGCTTCTGCGCAAGCTCTGTTGCCTCAACCAAACTTAGTGGGTGTGTAGATAGTACACCTGCGGTTGTAGCTGGATACACCTTCAAGCTGATGCTAAGTGAGTTACACTATTGGTTGGTTGGTCCCACGTTCTGCTAAGGCACCTTTTACAAAGAGTTTATTTAATGGCTTAATTAATGATTAGCAGGTATTATGCATCATTATTAAAGTTTTGACGGGACATATTGAATGAAGTAGATTATTTATTTCACATTTATTTGTGAAACTTCCCCCCATGACTCTCTAGAGGATAAGCAGTAAATATAATGAATGGATGGATGACTGTTAAAGGTTTTTTTTTTTAATGAGGTATGTTAATTTTAGATCAAATCATATAAACATATAGCCAAAATTCATTTGCACAGACATTTTCAAATAAAAGTCAACACACGTAACAGCTGAATTCAAACCGTGCCCTCAGCTTTCCATTCGTCCTCAGCGAACCATCACCAGAGTTGTCCTTTGTTATGCTGATAAAGAGTCTTGTTTCTCTCTCTAGCTGTGGGAAAGAGATGCTTAGATACATGGGTAATAAAACCATTTATAAACAACAAGGAGATTAAGGTCAACTGGTGGATCCGAAAGCAAAAGGGAACATGCAGAGATTCATAAAAAAGTACTTTATGATTTACTATAGTTTGGAGCAGGACGGAAAGGTGATTTATTCTGCGATATACTGGTCCAGATATGAAAGCTTTATTCTATATTTTAACACCAACTAAATGACTACATTTCTTTCTTTTTTTTGTGATCAACTTTTTACTGATAATGTACCGTAGAGTATATATCTATCCACAAACACGTATCTACATGTACTGACATACATAAGTACATAAACACATACAACAATATACTCATAAACATATATACAAAGTAAAAATAATACCACAAGATAACTGATTCACATGATATACATAAATCCATTTAAAAGGCAACGTAATAGCAAACGACTACAACCTACTGAACACAGCATTATGAGTATATGCCAGTTACATAATAATATACCCACATATCTACATCAGTGCAACACTGGTCCTAACCACACACACACACACATTTGAGTGTAGCCGTTGAACTGCTGTTGAAATGAAGCAACGGTTATATCCTTTGACTTTAACCTAAATATATTTAGCATTGTGTTATATGTGACAGTAATTTACTGCTGTAGTAATAACGGGTCCGGTCTCAGCAGTGCTTAGACTGGAGACTTAAAATGACATTTGCTTCCTTGTTTTAGATCTGCACAGATCCATGTTCATACTCTTCAACCAGCTAGCAGAATCAGTGTTAAAGCAGACAACCAACAAAAACCAATATGTTTTCCGGTCGGGAGATACCCTTCAGTTTTCTTTACATCTTCATGTAAATAATGTCAGGAAAGTCTGAGATGGACATTTACACCTACAGGAGCTGCAGCCCAGCTGTCTCAATAAACTTTCTGAACTCATTGACCCTTTTCTTGCAATAAACTCTTTTCAGGTGTTTCCTGTGGGAGCTGATTGGATGTCCTGCCTCAGCAGTGGCTCCACATAGTTGCATTTTTATAGATTAAAAGACAATTTGCTGTTGTTTTTTTTTACTGTACCCTTGTGACAACGACAAAACCCAATACTACTTATGACCTCTGATGAACTCTGATCATGGGAACTGCCTAAGAAACCCACATATAGTGTACATTCACAACTAAGAGGAATGTACATCCTGTGTGGGCTCAGCTTCAGGGCATGGTACATACAGATTTCATTTAAGATTAGTGAACTGTCGAGCGTAGACCCTATGTAAGACAGGAATATGAGCACCTACACACAATGAAACGCACTGGTATCATAGGACAGCTGTGAGCTATTAAGAGTTAGTTCCCATAAATTACCTCTTCCTTCTGTAGGTTCAACGGCAAAACATACACACACCTCAAACTTCCTCGTAACTCTGTGGTGATTCCCCACTGGGAAAACACACACCGACAGCAATCTGCAATCACATGATGTCGGGATAGCATTAATGATACAGCACAACAAGTTGACATATTTATTTATGAGGTGAAAGATATTTAACAGCCATCACAGATCACAAATTAATCCATCTGGGAATTTTCTTTCAGCCAAACTAATTTTTGGAAAGCAACTCTTGACACATCATCAGCTTTTAAGTAATAAATAAGCAAACAGTTGCTTATTTATGGAGCAACACAAACCAACAGAATATTTCTACTAAAACAAACATCTGTTTAACTTATCTGTTGTACAAGTCTTTTTTTTTTTGTACAAAAACATAAGAAAGAACCATATTTACAGTCTGTCACCGTGACAACTTGATTTCATGTAGCTTTTTCCTTATTTAAATTAAGGGTCTAAAAACAGATTGTAAAGCCCCATGAACCACATATGTGATTTGTAATATTGGGCTATATAGATAAAAGTGACTTAACTTCATTTGTTTTCAACCAGACTGAATCATTATTCTTAGGGCTTATATGATATTAGCTAAAAAAAAAAACAAAAGGGACAAAAATCAGAGAACAAAAATACAAAGAAAGTCACATATATACTGACAGACTAAAGTCATTTCATTATTTGAAGGGACTTTTTTAAACAACAATAGACAGAGATTCAATCCCAGAGAAACATTTGAGGGAAGCACTTAAGGTATTGTGTTCATAGGACATGCAGCAACATGTCGGGCCAACAGAAGCGTGAAAAGATGAGGTGAAGAGGAAGAAAGGGAAAGAGTGTGAAGGTAAATATGAGAATTCGACGACAGAGGGGAATCCCTGAGAGGGGATTCTGCAGAAACCAGAGCTTCAGTTACTTTCTGTATATTTGCTGGAAATGTTGTGAGTAGTGGAAAAAAAAAAGGTCAAATATGAGAAAGACGTACAGTATCTGAGAAAGGGGGATATTTACTCATAAGAGCAGTTACAGTTTACCATCAAGAAGACAGTACAGGTGTGTATATCTGAAAAAAGGCGGTAAAAGGGAGACTAAGTTTTAGTACACTTGAGTGATCCCAAACAGGCAGAAATTACACAGACTTGCATTGATAGTTTTTAGTGCGAACATGTAGATAAACTGACAGTTTAGATAATGAATAACTGTCTGTTTAAATGGTTTAATTTTATTACTTGGAAGGTTAATAAAAGTGTAAAAGAGGCAATATTAAAGGCATCGCAAAAAAAAAAGTGGTTAGAAACACTATATTAAATATGTTGTAGCTTTGTGGAGATTAAACTTTAGACGATATGTGGTGTTGTGGTGTTTGCCATAACTCTGCACTTGTAGAGAGGCAGGAACATGTTTATAGGAAGACGTCGGTTATAGCCGGATGAGGAAATGGGAATTCATGTGTTCAAGCTACAATGGACAATGTTTCTGCAGAAACTATTTGACCCCAACACAAAAAGATAATGAGGTCGGACGAGAAGAAAAATCCAAGTACCAAGTAGTAAAAGCAAACTATTATTTACTACTATTTCTTTTGACATCCACACATCCAATAAATTCATATAACTAACAGCATTATTGCAGATAGGCAATTGGAGCATTTTAATGTCGGTAAGATGGATTTATTATCCACAATATTAAATACCAAAGGTCATATAAGAACAATGTGGGTCTAAGGTTACAGACAGTTGCTCATGATTATGATGATGACATAACTGAAAAGGGGAAAAAAAGTGGATTATTTATATATTTTTGCAACATTTCTGCAAATGCATTACTTCTAATAATCTTCTAATAAGAATTTAAATGCATCCTTCCTTCCAACATTTTGGTGCAGAGATTGATTCTAGTATTTTATGTGAAATCCTTTTTGTTTGTTTGTAAAATAGTGAACACTGTGCTTTCATTTGACAGTTGAAAGTGCAGCAGAGAGACGGGAAGCCTTAAAAGAGAGAGAGGTACGACATGCAAAAAAAAAAACCATCCAAAGGCCAGAATCAGATCGTGGCTGTTGTGGTAACGTTGTTATGCGTATGTGTTAACCAGTGAGCTACCGGGTTACCTCAACAAATAAAAGCAAATCAGAGCTCTTCAATGAACACAGTAATAAACGAACACGGCGATGGACATGTGGATTTCCTGTCTGAATGAAGAGGTGACAAAGTTTACTGAGAGTTTCATGGAACTGCTCAGCATGTTTGTTTTAAGCGTGAAGGTGAAGGACATTAAATGAGCTTTGACGAGTGGATCAGTTCTAAACACTGCAGGGAGGATGAAGAGCTGCAGACAACATGCATTTTCTCCAACAGGTTGCCTAAACAACTAGTGTTACATGTGTAACAGGAGGGAACAGCTGTGTGCTAAAATGCTAATAGCTAACATCATCTTCACTCACTGCAGAAGAAAAACATCTTAAGTGTCTTATTTCTGTTAATAATGATATAGTTACATATTAATGAGAAAACAAGTGATTGACTGGTTTTGCAGATGCTACATACATAATGTTGCTGTAAAGTTTCATCTTCATGAAAGGGGAAAGAAGAAAGTATAAATGTCAGGCTTTGTTTGCATCTCCGTTCTAACAACAGAAGAAGAAACCCAATGACAAAACAAGAGTGTGACAAACGTATGTTTCCTTTGAATTCATTTTTACTGGTAGATTTAATTACAAAAGGTCCAGTAGTAAATAACAAATTAAATTTTGTGTTTAGTTTCAGTCACTGGGGAGTCAATGCCAAACACGCGCACACACACACGCACGCACGCACACACACACACACACACACACACACACACACACACACACTCAGCTGAAACACTCCATGCTAGCCTTGGCTCTCTCCATCTCGTGTAGGAAGTTGTAAAACTGAGGGAGTGTCAACTCTGGAAGAGATGAAAACAGGAAACAGCAGATAAAACAGTTCAACAATCTTTTACAGTGCAAAAAATAAAATAAAAATGTTTTACTACTCTCGGTTTAAACCAAAACCAAACCAAAGTGCACCACCAAAAGTTAACTGTTGAATCAATAAAATCTGGTAAGGACTTGTAAAATAAAGTGTTACCAAAACATTTAAGTTTATAGTTCACAGATGAGTTCCTTTGTGGCACCAAAACATCCAACATCATGTGCTTGGAAGAGTTTTTTTCTCTTGTATCCTGTTACATCTAGTTTACTATGTCATGTATAGTACCCCATAATGTTTTGTCCTGGTCTTTGTTGATCTGTTGTGCCAGCAATGTTTGATTCAGACAGATCTCCAGCAAGAACTAAATTTTAAAGTTTAAATACATTTATGTAGTGTGGAAGTGAAGAATGGATGTCAGAAGAATGTAGGAGCAAATTATTGTCTCACATCTCAGTGGGTCAAACTGTATTTTACCTCCACTGACTGAAGCTACGGGTTGTTGCTGGTTTTGAAATAAATAAATATATATATATATATATGGCGGTCAGCGTTTGGGCTTTTGTGTGTAGCGACACAGGCTCACTCACCCATGTAGACGTTTTCAGTGGAATTCCCCTTTCTGACCACCAGTTTCAACTGCAAGAGGACAAAGTTTGTGTTCAACCAACTGGAAGCTGAACAATGAGGTGTAAAACTGTGTGTGTGTGTGTGTGTGTGTGTGTGTGTGTGTGTGTGTGTGTGTGTGTAATCAGTCGAGTGCAGGGTTTACACACCCCTCATACCTGCAGAAAGATGTTGCCCACTTTCTGAATTTCACTGGTGCCAACAGTCACTGTAGGGATCAGAAAGCACAATTAAAATACTGCATGCAAACAGAAAATCACAAACAAGGACACGTGAATGTTTGTTCTAGTCAAGAAGTTTGGAGACAACTTAAAGCAACGTCTATGAAATATTGCAAGACTTGTTGGATTGAACCATTTTAAGCCTGCATTTACTGTTTTGTTTTTTTAGTTTTTTTTAGCAGAAACAAGTAATGAATACAACACTGACAACACTTTCTTTGAACTTAAAATGTTCCAGGTAAGCAGCGTGTAAGCAAGATCTGAACACTTCTTTCATTAAGAGATGGTCCTTCTGAACACGTCCTCTGGAGCTTACAGGAGTGATATTGGCTCTCAGACTAGTCTGGACATACAGCTGCGTCTCTTTGCATGTCTATAAAGTGCAGAGTCAGTGACAGTACAGTAGAATGCAGCACACAGAGACACGGCGTGTTTGAAAAGCAAAGATCAGCTCGACAAGAGCTTAAGACGATGCTAACGATTGTCCCGCTCGGTGTATTAGCATTTGTATTACCTGCAGGTCTCTGGGGGTCATTAGGCTGTATGAATTAACAATGAAGCCTGATAGAGACCCATCAGAGGTGTTTAAATGAGACTGAAGCCCTAACAAGGCAGAGCATAAGCGATGCTAATGACTCTGTTAGAGTCTGTGCTCATGAATATGTACGTTTGCAGCTGAGCATCTTTACACAAAGTTTGTTCTCCTAAAGCTTTTTCATGTAAAATACATCAACACCAGCCACGACTGGACTTAATAA